>VYZM01010445.1:54989-86421 GCA_013398915.1 Dromas ardeola
AGTAGTATTCCTGTCACCTATGTGTCTCATAATTAATTTCATAATTTCAAAAAACACAGGCTACACATGACAGTATCAGTTTACTGTGGCAATCAGGAAATAGAAAAGCAACTGTATTTTCTAGACAAGTTCTGAAGCTTTTATAAGTCACCACTATGCTTTTTTATTAGTATTTGTGTTTTGAGAAGAAGCAGTATGGGAAAGTCAAATACATCTTGAATTTAACTGTCTTAATATCTGTCTGTATAGGTTTTAAATGAAGAGTGTCTCTTGCATGGCCAGCATTATTAGCGTCAGAATTTTTAGCAGGATGTGATGTTAAGTGTTGCTTGCCCTGTTGTTGCAGCTGTTAGGGCTAAAGAGAACTTTGAGACAGTAAAATCTATTACTTTTGAAGAACAAGACATATGCAGCGTTGGTGGACTATGTTTTTGATGACACTATACACCCCATGAGTAAATTTCTGATATGTGAAATAATAAATGGTTCCAGCAAATTGACTACAAATATGCATATGCCACTTTTTTCCCCTAACTTGGAATATTATGGACATTTCCACGTGGAAAATATTTAGAAGACGTTCAGGACTGACAGAATTCGTAACATGTTTGTCTGTTTCACTGGCAAGTTGTCTCTGAAATGTTTCACTCCCCTTTTCTTCTCTAACTGTCCAACTAACATCCATTGTGTACTCTGTTATTACGGTATTATTTACATTTGCAGTATGTACATGCATAATTCCCCCTGTTTCATTAATGTGCTTGGCACTATAAAGATTACATAAACAAACAAACAGAAAGCCCTGACTGTTTTTCATTATAGTTTGTGGCTACTTTATCTTGTGGGCTATTAAGAGCATTCCTTATGTTCAGTTATCACAGTAAACTAAAAGCTGTATTATTCCTACAGTCTACATCCTTTGTCTAAATAATGACCAAAGCATTCTAAACAAAAAGGGTAAAAAAATAATTGCATAGAGAAATAGAATACCAAAAGCAAAGCACGCAAAGGCTACAGTATGAAATAAATATACAATCCTGAAAAAGATACAGATACTGAAACATAGGAGGTTCCATCTGAACATCAGGAAACACTTCTTTATTGTGAGGATGACTTAGCACTGGCATAGGTTACCCGCAAAAGTTGTAGAGTAGTAGATAGTACAGTAGTGGTGGTCGTAGAGTACAGGGATCCTCAGGAGATGACTCAAAAGTCATTTGGACATGGTCCTGGGCAAACTATTGTAACTGACCCTGCCTGAGCAGGGGTATTCGACCAGATGATCTCCAGATGTTCCTTCCAACATCAACCGTTCTGTGATTCTGTAAGTTTCCTTTCATCTATATTTTCAAACAGGAGAGAGAAGGCAATGAATTTGTGGTTAGCTAAGCTCTAATGACTCTGATTGATAGGAAAGATTACAACAATCTGTTAAAACTATGTAAAGTAGGAGTGATTTTGTTGATAAACAGTGACCTAACTTAGACTTTTTTTTCCCCCTCTCTTACACCTTTATGCTCCAGAACTTTTAAATGTATGACTCAGTCTTGTCATTTTGCCTGTGATAATCCACCGGGACAGATTGTGAGGTGTTTCAGATGACAGTGTTATCACTCTACACAAGACATTCAACTCCATTTCTTTATCCTCATCTTTATATGTGTGGTCCATTTTTCAGCATCTAGCTGAGACCTTTATTTATGGAGAGGAATGAATAGGTAAAGATTAAAATAATGCAAGAAGGATCTTTACAGTCAGGAGTTGTATATACAAAACTGTATATACAGTTCATTCAGTGTATACCGTGACTCTCTGTGTTGGGTCTCTCTGACATCACAAATAACCATAGCTTGTGGCACATCTTTGTCTAGACCTCTAGTTATTTTGTTGTTGAAGCAAGAATCTATTATGCTTTCAATAATCTATGTCTCAATTAACGAAGTTATGCCTACACTTACTCTAGAGTACTTCTATAAGAGTTTTACGCTGCAGGTAGACAGAAGTATGTAACCCATATGAATAGCAAAATGCTGCTGTTGGCAGGAATAGCTAGAGTTATGGGAGTAGATATTTATTTGTGGTAGGGAGAGCTAGATTTACATATAAAGAAAAACCTGTGATACCTATTTGTATATGACATGTCATGTCATTTTTCTTTGAAGTAATTGAAATGTTACTGTTTTTTTCTTTTTCATGTTATTCAGAATCATGTCGTTAAGACAAGGAATCTATAACATCTAGTAGAGTTTATAGTAAAGTCTCTTTTCAGAAGATCTTAAAATATTTTATAATGAGAGTGAAATGATATAAAAGCTGTAAGCCAAATTTATATATAAGCTTTTTGTTAGCATTAAACTGAAGGTAAACTCTGCTACATTTGGTCTTGAATATGGAAGTCATCTCTAGAATCTAACAAACCCTTTGCACTGACCATAAAAACAATTCAGAGTAATTATGACTCAAATATAAAACCACATCTGTGAACAAAGAGCAGTTCATTCAAATGCTTTTGGTGTTCACAAACTTTTCAAGTGTTCTGAGGAAGCCTAATCAATTTACCACTACTGAAATGAAACAATTGTTCAACAAATCACATCAGTCCTGCCTTAGGCCAGTAATAAAGACAAATAACTTCTTCTACAGAAACTGCAAGAAGGATTTAGAAGTTCAAAAGGTAGCTGTCCCAACATGAATTTGGCCAGAAGATTACAGTTAATAATCTATTTTTCAGTATCCTAGTATCTTAAAAGAGGTTTCTTGTTACATTTGAAAAATATCACCACTAGAAAGAATTTCTCATATCAAAACTATCGGTAGAAATTTTGTAGAAAATAACCTAAACGGAAAAAGGGAGGAAAAACAAAGATACAACTCTCTAAAAATACGAAAAACAAGTAGAAGGGACTCAATAGCAGTTCACACTGTATTTGAAAGTGTCATAGAAAAAGGAATCACATGGTAGGTACAATTTCTGTGATAGCAGATTCTAACACATTTTTCAACAGTTTTTCAGTTAGTACAGTAGAAGAGACTAACTGTGAAAATACGATGCACTGGCTTATATCATCCTGGCTTATTCAACCAGGCAGATTACCTACTTTTTCTCTTTCCCATGTATGACACCATAATTTTCTGCCTACATTCAAATACCATCTCTTTCAATGGTCTAGATGATTGACATGATCTATTTATACCAAAATCTTTTATTCCCAATTTAAAATAAATTTTGATGATTTCTGTTTCTGTTTCAGTCTTCAAGAAGAACCCATAAACCTGAAGGCTGATCGTTTTTTTTTTTATTTGCACACAAATTACATCAGTTATTTTGGTAGAAGACATTGCTTTTCCCAACTTGCTTTGCATATTAGACAGGCATTTTGACCTGAATATAAAAAGAAATGAAATAATTATTTAAAACTTTTTTTAAGTCTAAAAAAATAGCTATTTGTTGTTTAGAAGCAGAGGTAGGTAATCAGATATTGTTTCCATAATGAGGGAGAAGAGCAAAAGAAAATGCAAAATCACTTCAGCAACATTTTATAGAATATTAAAAAAATCCAGAAATAATATTTCATAACTTCTTTTGAATTTATCAAGTTAAAAAAAATTAAAATTGAATAATGTTCTGATATAGCCAGCTGAAGAAAAAGGCAAAAAGAAAAAAAACCTCATAGTGCCATGTTAGAGAAAAAAAAAAAAGACCAGCATTCAGGCTTGCATATGTGGGAAAAGAAATAAGAAATGGATTGAATTACCTAAATTTTATAATTTGGTAGCATGGCTAGAGAATGCTGATAAATAATGTTAACCACAAAGCTAAATATTTCAGTGGAATAATTGAGATACCATTACAAAAGAAGGCAAAAAACAGGCCCAAATTTAATGGAATATGCAGTGCTGTGAAACAAGGTGTTTTACACAAACCTAATACCTGCTAGAAGCAAAGGTGTAGCTGCTAATAGGAAAAACATCAGTTAAGAAAGCTAAAGAGGTAACCCTGTTAGACATTACTCTCTGCTAAACCTGATATCTGGATAAATAAAACTCCCACTGAATTTGGATTTAGATGTGAAATCAGTGCTTTCAGTTATATTTAAAAAGTGAAGAATGAACAGGCCTTTCACTACCTGAAAATCAGACTTTTAATATTACTTAGCAGAACTTAACTGCAAGTAAATTATTTACCAGGAATTAGTGTTCCGCCATCGTTCTCTAATGGTCATAAAAGTCAGTATCTCATGCTTTAGGTGCCAAAAAAAGCAAGACCAGATACTGACAAAAATGAAGCAAAAATCTATTTGATTTGGGTATTGTGAGCTGCCTCTAGATCCAGTGTATACCTATGATAGAAATTAACGCTGATTAAAAATACATGGATCAGAGCCAAGGCAAAATTATCACAAAAAAATTACATTAGGATTATATCATAATCAAAATGAAGAGGAAGTTAAAGAACATGCCGCAATGGATCATGTCTAAAGTGCAACTTTTCTCCTACTGCTATTCCTGAGATACATCACAATTTATTTGTGTGCCTTGCTAAGGGCAAGAAATGGATTCCTATGTATTTAGTCCTGGATTGTTGTCTTTCAATATATGCTGCCTGACTCCTAGAACAGTTAATTGCCAAATAATTTTTTACTTTCTGCAAGTATTTCTGATAGTTATATCACAAATAGTTCCTCAGACTAGTACCCTACTTGCTCAGAGCTGTTGACTGTTTCCTAGTAACTAGACTTTGTAGTCCTGATCAAGTCTAATGAAAACTCAGAACTGTAGATGGTCATAACAAAAACATGGTCAAAGTTTTTTAAAAAAATATACATACTCTGGAAATACACTGTAATTTCTTTATATGACCACGGTATTAGAAAAACAGCCCCTGCTTTGTCAGCACGATGTTCAAATAAGACATTACGGTAACAATATAATAAAACGCATCACCATAAGAGAAAATTTCTTCACGTTCTAGGAGCTGGATAATAATTCTCATGTTTAAGAATGGCTTCCTGAAAAAGTAGTGGTTTGTTTTAGATACTTCTTAAGTGTCCGTAATCGTATGTGAGCCCTTCCTTAGGGGCTTGCAGTGAAAAGTACGTACGAAGAGAGAAAAAGGATCTCATTCACTGCTGTATGCATCATAAACACAGTTTACAAACATAGTGAAAAAAAAGACAAAGAGAATTTTTTTTCCAGGTGTTGTACAAATAAAATGGAGGCAAGCTTACATGTACAAAGCTTTATTAGTGGGGTCTATAGCTGATGGCATGCATTGACTTCAAAGTTACTTTAGGAAAAAAAGGGGTCTATAGCTGGTGGCATACATTGGCTTCAAAGTTACTTTAGGAAAAAAAATTAAAAAGGAGAGAATGGTGGAAAGACAAAGAAAAAACTCCCCCCAATTCGTGTATACTTATTTGATATATTAATAAATGGTATCTATTATGTTATCTGCTAGGTCTTCAAGTTACAAACTAAAAGTTATGAGAGGATGCGTGAGGAATTCTTAGTATGGAGTTACAGACTAATAGCTACAAGGCAAGAGTGAAGAGGCAGAGGAAGAAATGGGTATTTTAAACATTAATGGCAATCACTTTCTCTAAGAAACCTGATCTAGCAGACATAACTGTGCTTCAGAGTCTGCCAGTGCAAGGTTGTGGGGATAGCAGCTCTTGAGATACTGGGTAAGGCACTGCCACAGCGGCTTCAGGGTGTGTAATGGCAGGTTGCAAGGTACAAATGAACTGCAGGCTGCAGAACTGAAAGAGGAAGGCCCTCAGTATTACAAAGGTTAAAGCATCTAAAACTCCATGCAACAGTAGAAATTTTATTGGGACAGAAAATTCTCTAAATTTGGTAATTCTGCCCATGTTCTTTATCACTTAGCTATCTCACTGGTTTGATTGCTTCAAATTATCAGTAAATCTTGGGAAATTCTGGGCTCCTGAGAGCTGTTTTAGATTTTGCAAAATACGCACAAAGTAGTTTAATCTGTCTTTGATACACTGGAGGAATTCTGCATTAATACTGTCAGCCTATTCTGCATGCAGAGTGCCGCTGTATGGTGCATTAGCACTAAGCAGACTTATTTTGAGCATATTAGAATTGCTGGGTATCTGACAGAGAAGAAAATGTGGGCAGAAATATGGGATTCATGACCTTCATTAACTCATATACTTTAATAATGGTCAGAAAAAGTCAATGAATATTAAAACCTAATTTTCATTTCCTTTAAAGTAGAGGATATTTGTAGTATTTAAAGACATAGATGATAAATGTTGTGTAGCAATCTGTTTAGTGCATAGAGAAAAGTGAAACATGGAATTTACCAGGAACCATTATAATTCTAGTTGAGAAACTGTTTCAGTCATTGGATCTTCAGAGTCATAGCAGGAATTGTTGTCCTGTGTTTATATATTATTTTATTATCCTAATATTGCATAATGGTCATGTGACATCAGAGAGTGTATGATGTTATGGAAGTTAATATTAGTATTATTTCAAAGTAATCAAAATAGGACATTGAGAAGAACTTCACCTACACAGGCAAACGGCAATTTTGCTTTAATTGCTTTACAAAATTGCTTTAAATTCTCTCTGGGGGTGGATGTATTTTAAATAGAGGACGACCACATCTCCACATTGATTCCCTTTTTTTTAAATTATTTTAAATATTATTTAGCATTGATGCTTTTTTAAGATAATGATGTGAAGTAGCCCTGTTTTGGGTTTAAATGATACAGTTTTGCTGGTTGGGGGTGTGTGCAGGGGTGATCTCTGTGAGAGGGGATCACGGACTGCCGGGGAGGAGCCACCACATCAGGAAACTTGTATGTTACTAGCTAGTAATTGTGTGTTGTAATCTAAAGCATTTAAATTTGGTAATTTGTTTTTATTTTTAATTTGTTTCTTTTTTTTTCCCCAGATATTTTACATTTCTTAATCTTTTTTGTTTTGTTTTCCCTTGAGCATCCTATGGTTACCGTCAATAAACAGGTAGAAATATCCAGCAAAAACTGTGAATCTACACCTAGAAACTTTTCCTTTCTTTGCTGGTGTGATTTCCTTTAAATCTTTCTCTTTCAATGCATATGCATTCTTTACAGCTTTTCATAGCTACTTTGCTCTAACTGCTAGGAGAGTGCATTACTTTCTCCTGAGAAAGGACACTATACAATACAGGGCTGCTGACTTTTTAAAAAACTCCAATTTTCTGTATCATAAAATGCGTATAACAAAACCATTATGAATCAAATAACAAAATGGTAAAAGCTGTTGAAATAAATATCACTGTGATACTTTCACAGTTTCCCATCCCATGCCCTGATTTACTAATGAAGCTAAGTAAGTACAGGGTGAATTTACTGTCAGTCACTATCTCGCAGCTTCCATGGCTCAACGTTGGACACATATAACACATGCTGAGAATGATAATTTAGCAGAAATAAGCTGATAATTTAGGACAAGTACACAGCTCATAGCAGGGATGTACAAAAAGTTAATGAAATATGCTATATATTAATACTTTACTCTTGAGTTAACAGTAATTTTTTCCTAATATACAGTTATTTTGACTTGAAACTCTTAAAGCAGGTGAGACTTGCATTGAATGCTTTTCCTTTTGGCTAACAGATCTGATGGGCTTCTGTCAGCACGGAGCTCCCAGAGCTATCGGTCTGGTTGATCCTCATGATCTCCCAATGTCTTGCTGACCTTGCTGAGGGATCAAAGACATTCCTTGGTATGCACATGCCTGCAGAAATGGAAAAGTCCTGAAGTAAGATGAAAAACAGACTTTTTTCCAGTTTTTTCTCCGTGTGAATGTATCTGAATGGAGATCTTAACCTCCAATTTTCTTTTCAGTAATTTTGCTTTTCAGCTAAGTCTCCTCTAACTAACTGCTCTCTCTAAAATTATTGGCATATTTTTCGGACAGTATCAGCTTCTAGCAGAGATAAGGCCTGATGTTTATAGTAAATACCAAGGGATGGTATGCAGAGAGGCTCCTGCTTTTACTTATTGCTGTAACAACCAAGGCCAGCTAACTTTGTTATGTACCAAGTTGGAGGGTTGGAAGTGGAAGAGCGTAGAGGGGTTGCACCTGTGGGGAAGAGTGGACAGGACAGGTGACCCAAAACTGACCAACAGGGTATCCCATCCCATCTGCATCGTGCTCAGTAGAAAAGCTGAGGGATCAAAGGGGTCAGCCTCTTTTCTTCAAAGGCCGGCATCCGAGGAGGACTGTTTGTTCATCTGCCTTTGATCCCGTGTGTTCCTAAATCCAGTTCCTGAGTTCAGCTCCTGTCTGTCACTGAGTCCAGTCTAGGACTTTCCCAGTGCCCAACGGTGATGCGATTGTCACACTGGGAGCTCAAGACTGGTTTTGTATATATTGTATATATTTCATTATTTTCTTACTATTATCTTTCTATTATTATTATTTTATTACTAATATTTTATTAAAGAGTGCGGTTACTTTTCAACTCATAAGTCTCTCTCTCTCATTTTCTCTCCTCTGAAGGAAGATGCTCTCCATTCTTTGAAGGGGAGAGAAGTGAAAGAGAACATCTGTCATTTGTTTTAGTGGCCAGCTCAGCCCAAACCACGACACACTAATAGTTCAGTTTGACAGTAACGAAGAATGACGAATTCAGATTGTCATTACATCTATAGTACTAAGCAACCATATTCTTTCTAAGTACTAGCAAAGGTAAGGTCAGAATATTGCAATATTCTTAGCACGCTTCCAGATATAGTATTTTTTATTGAAAAGTGAATGCATCCACCAAAGCGCATGAAACCAAATAAAAAACCTAGAATCTAATAGTTACACTGCAATCAGAATGCAGAAATCATGGCGAAACAAATGCAATTTAAAATGATGATAAATTGGCAAACAAGAAGGACAGAAACATTTTTCTAACCCAAGACATTATGCTGGTTTCTATAAGCAGAGGAAGGAAAGTCTGCTTCCATTTCCATTAAAGATCCCCATGGATCTTTAAACCTTGTTGTTAATACTTGAAATTTCATATTTTGCTGATGCAGGATTTATTTAGGCTCAGGAAGTCCAGCTTGAAAATACTTAATTTTTCTGAGAAAGTTCAGTATGTGCAGTCTGATGTAATTTATATTTATTAGTTGTTTTAAAAGGAGATTGTTTTCATATATTCAAACCCAGTGGTTTATTTAGATTACCAGATTAGCATTTGCTGTTCAAGAGCAAAAGGGAACATAACACAGCCAGACACAAAAAGAAAAGAACACTATGTACTTGTACCATATAAAGAATATTAAAAAATCCAATAGATAATTGTATGTTATTTTACGCATTATATTTATAAGGCATTCTCAAGTCTCATAGAAGTCCTATAAGAAGTTCTTATCTTTCATTATATAGTACAGGACTTTCACCATGTTTCAAAGTCCCATTTTATTTTTAAATATTGGAAAATTTGCTAAAACCTCAAGGTTGAAACATTGCAGAGTCTTAGTAAAAGGATATTAAGGGGTTTCAAAGCCAAGAACTTAAAAGTTAGGAAAAGCTATGATTAATATCATCTAGGCACATTAGTAAGACCCCTTTATGTGCACACCTTCTGTTGCTGTTTAACTTATGACACATCATTTATACCATGGATTCCCTGATCCATTAAGTTTACACCACATGACATTCTGAGAATAAATCACAGTTCTTAGAGGAAAATATTTCATACGGGATTTGACAGCCTGAGGGAGGCGAGGCTGCTAGAGCTCCTTGCCCTCACGTCCAACCTGTAGCAAGGCTGAAAATGTGTTCCCAATAGACACATACACCCAGAGAACATGTATATACCATACATATACATATATGCACGGCTGTCCATGCAGATCACAGACAGACACACAGAGCATTCATGTGAATATAGACAGCACCAACGGCCTCATCCTGCTGCCCTTTCTGGCTGACCAGGACAGAGGTTTGTTAATGGAAATAAATACACGTATGTACAATGTTGATCCCTGCAACAGCTTGGGCTCAGAGACCCAGTAGCTGTCCCTAGATCCGAGTCTCTGCTGTTGCTGGCATCCGGACTTACGAGTCCCCGAGGCCACAGCCCTACTCCATTCACTGGTACAGACCATCTCACTCACACACACGTGCACACACAGAGAGGAGGCCAGGAGTTCCCTGGTCCCAAAGCAAAACCCCATGGGCTTTCGCTCTTAGACACACACAGATGCTGTCACACCCAGAGCAGGTCCTTGGAGGCCTCCTTGCTGCCAGGCCACTTCACCTGTTCACTGGCTAGTCTGGCTTGATCTCACTCGCACACCCACACTCGCTCCAGTTCCTGTATTGCACATCCCCATACACGCTCATGCACAGAGCAAAGGGACCTTTTACTGCAACATAGCTGAAGGAGAGTTTAGTAAGGAACCAGGACAGACTGCAGGGATTTATGGTGCTGACCAGACGCTACTTACATGTGAATGGACAATTTTCTTCCCTTATCCTGCTATTTCCCACACTTGTTCATCCTCAAATCACCAAAATCCCTCCCTTTTCCCACCTTTGGTTCCTCCTTTAAACATCTCATAAGAAATCCTGCAATCCCAAAATGCTCTTTCCCTGCATCCCATGATGTTTCCTACATCAGTAGGCAGCAAAACCCCTTTAGTCTAAGGGGTGATCTGGAGACCTGGTCCTATTGACTTAATCTTGATGGGTTTCAGGCCCGGAGAGTTGGGTTGGTGGGTCCCTGCCTGTCATTGTGCCCCTGTGCTCTTCTGGTCTTGTGGTGATGGGCCACTGGTGGGCTGATGGCCCTTCTGTGATGTGACTTGGAGCTGCCAGGCAGAATATTATTTGTCCAGTCCCCCCACCCCCTGCCATTGTCTCTCTGTGCTCCTTTGTGGGTGTGCAGATAAGCTTTTAGCACATAACCTAAACCCAGTAATGTAAGGGAGACTGCTCTCTGAGGAACTTCTGCTTCAATTGTTGTAAAGATTGGAAGACATTAAGTAAATGAGGCAGAGACTGGCAGGAAGAAAAAGAACAGAGTCATGGAGAAGGCAACTGAGAAATACCCAGGAAAATGATCTGGATCCAGGTCTCTGCTTTACTATTCCCATAGAATTCTGGGTAAGTCAAAGCTCATTTTCACAAGTGGACAATGATTGTGTATTCTTCATTTTCTGGGTGACTGACTTGATTCCCTATGGTCTGATTTGTAGAAGAACTAGGCACTCATAATTGCACCATAAGCTAGTTAGAGCTCTGCTTTGAATACATAAAGTGTAATATATTGTTATGTTCTCTAAACATCAGGTCCAGGTTATGTGAAATTGGGCATCTAAAATTAGTGGCTCTTTTTGACCTTATTATCTCTGTGTCTTGGTTCTCAACCTGTGTTTTATTAATGATAATATGACATAAATAATAATGATACCCTTCATTACATAATGGTGCTACAAAAATCAGTTTGCGTTTGGGAAGCTGCCAGTTACTATTAGTATTGATGATACTATTTTAAGTCTCCTATGTCACTGGTATCAAAACAAACCCCTTTGTGATACAATCAAATACTGTAGAGGTGTAAGCGCATTCCTCACATATCCTTCCTTACCCTTCATTTTCTAATACAGCAGGTATTACTTATCCTACCTTTAACTTGTATTTGAGGGATTCCCCTTTCTAAAGACCCTCCCCACAGCACCCTGACTTTGCCACCACAGCTGTTCGGGTATATGGCCTGCCAGGCATTACACGCCAGTACTGAGTCTCTTTGCTAAGAAAATGGAGGCGTTTTCTTTCAACTACGCTTTTGACCCAATGCCAGGTATGAATGTCTATGTGCAGTGGCAAGGAAGAGAGGGAAAACTGGGAGGAAAGCGGGAAACAGTGGAGAAAGCACAGACCAAACTATACTGACCATATACTGTCAGAACTTATCATTAGAGTAGCAATAGGTACTGTGACAACAGAGGCATCTAATCACTGTGTTAAAATTTGACGTCACAATACCATTATGTTGCTACATCATATATCAATAAAAGTTGTTGCAATGAATATCTCATGGAAGTTGATGAACAGTAGTTTGGTACTCAGAAAAGGTTTAGAATATTGTAGAAACATGCCAATAGAGGAAAAAAAACCCCAAAACTAAGTTATCTACTCTGTAAGTGCCATGTATTCCACACACCAGGAAAATATTTATTTCTAATATTAATGTAATACAGAAGACTATGTTTCAGTGCATAGCACGTAAGATTAATCCTGTCATATTATTTCTTTTGACTATTCAGCTTCGCAAACTTAATTACTTTCAATAAAGATTTCTTAGTGTTTAATAAATACAGGTGCATAAGATTCTTATTAAGACTCAGGATGGAATATATCTTAATCTGCTGTTGAACAGATGTCAGCTTTCAGTGAAAGAGACAAATGCTAAGAAAATTGTCTATGCTAGGTTGACACTGACTTAATTATGTGAAAGAAGTGAAAGAATATTCAGTTGAATTTTATGTGTTTGAGACATCATAACAACAAGGACTAATAAGTCATATGTAATAACAAGAAAAATAAGGGTACAGAGGCATATGATAAGTTTAAAATTGAAAATGTGATCTTACAGTTTTGTTTAAGCACTCTTTTGTAGACAATCTATGTAGAATGTGATTTTATTATTTTCTTGGGGCTGTATTACTAAATAATTTAGTTCAGATTGAAATCACTTACCATGATAGCATCGAAAGCCGTGTTCAACTTCTCAATACATCACTATATTGTCTCTCATAATCCTTGCTTTACTCCTTCCATCTCTGTTAGTCCCATCACAGTTCTCTTTTGGAAATTACTTACCCATTACATTATGTAAGTCCTACTGGCCTACCCGTATCTTAAGGGGACCTACAAGAAAGCTGGTGAGGGACTTTTTAGGATGTCAGGTAATGGTAGGACTAGGGGGAATGGATTAAAACTAGAGATGGGTTGTTTCAGAATGGACGTTAGGAAGAAGTTCTTCACCATGAGGGTGGTGAGACACTGGAACAGGTTGCCCAGAGAGGTGGTGGAAGCCCCATCCCTGGAAGTTTTTAAGGCCAGGCTGAATGGGGCTCTGAGCAACCTGGTCTAGTGGGAGGTGTCCCTGCCCATGGCAGGGGGTTTGGAACTAGATGATCTTTAAGGTCCCTTCCAACCCTGACAATTCTATGATTCTATGATTCTATGATTCTATTTCAGCAAAAGCTTTTGTTCCATGGCTTTGCCATTTAATTTGTACTCCCCTGGTGAATAACAATGAATAGGTAAATAACGTTAATAAACAGGCTTTTCAGCGTTTGTTGTGCCTGCAATAAAATAAGCGGAAGTACATTGATTCATAACAAAACCATCTGAACTATCACCTTTTACTTAGCTAAGTCATGTTGTCTAGGAAACAAGGATGACCTTCTCAGGAGGGACAAAAATCTTGTCTTCATGAGGATTTCACTAGTTCATCAGTATTTGATTTCATTAAATAGAACTAATTTTATTCTCTACAGGATGCACTGATACACATTAAACTTCTAAAGTCAATTTGCATTAGATACAAACAAAAATTTTTTTAATGATTTACAGCTCATTTGATAGAGGTTGTTTTTTATGATGAGAAGTAAAACCTTTTTCTCATCTATGTAACAAAGCATTTCTGCTGAAAAACAACAGTAATACTTGGATTTTTTTTTTCTATTTCACAAAGTTTTTATATTCCTTTAAAGTATCACTGTAAAAAGATCATCAGTGCGCCCTGCATCTTATGAGCCATGCATGTAGCCAGTGATCTTGGAAGTCTTGCTTCTGATAGAAGTGAAGATTGCGTACTACTTGATGAGTGAGGTAGGCAGATTGTAGAGCACACTGTTTATGCACCAGTCACAAAAATTGTATGTAAATACAGTATTTTCATGTTACTGAAATTCCCAGAAGACAGACTTTGTTGACCAAGTCTTTTCCTTTTAGCTGAGTAAAAAAAAAGACATAAAACCAGAGATGATGAAAATGAAAGGTGCCATGGTCAAGGACTATCATGTCAGTTCCTTAACTGTTCTTCAGCAGACTGCCAGGTGGATACTTTGGTTTAATTTTGTGTTAATAACCTTCCCTACTTTGACCTAAATTAGCCGAGTATACGCACTGATATTGCTGAAACTTGCTTTGAATTTATCCCTAGATGTTTGTTACAATAAAAGTTGTGCTGTCACAGCTGTCTAGAAAAACTACTTAATAGCTCAGAGATATCTTCAGTCTAGGTTTGATAACTGCAGTTATGATCAGGAGAAATGCCTTATTAACACTTTGCTCAAGGAACAGAGTTAACTACCAGCTTTTCCTCTGTCCCACTCTGTGGGCCATCTCAACTTTAAAGCACCACACATTGCTTATGCAGAGAAAAGCCCAGAACAAGAAACAAGAGCTGAATTGTTAAGAGGACAAATCTAAAACCTTTGATTCAATACAATTCTCAAGAAAGCCAACACATTAAAAGAAAGCTTTGGTTGCTATTTTGTTAGCATTAAAAACTGATGTGGAAAAGGAGTTTATTTGGGGACAGAAGTTCCAAGTGAAAATAAATTAATATTGGAAGTAGATTTAGGTTAATCTATGAAAACATGGATGGATGAAAACTTCAGATTATTTTCTCTCTCTCCTAAGGAAGGGCTTAAATATATAATGTTTGAAATTTCACCCTTTTTTTTGTTTTAATTATAGGTTAATGCAAATGAGAAAAGTAGTGCTATGCCTTGCAGTCACAGAACTATGAATTTAGATGAATCATTGTTGGAAGCAATCCATACTAAATCAGTGAACTATGGTGAGATTTCTAGGAATGTAGAGATGCAACATAAATTGGATTCCAAATAAGCAAGGTGAACAGTATATGTCTCAATACATTTCTATAATTACTGTAGCTTACTTTTGGTGTATGTATTTTCTGGGGAAAAAAAATAACCTTAATCTGATGTTTTATGTCTGAGTCTTGACAGCATTTTGGGAAAAAAACTGTGTGATATTCCCTTTCATGTTTTTCTTTCCTATGGAAAAGCAAGTGTACAATCTTCTCTGTCTGAAATAACAAAAATGGGAATAGAAGGAACTGAAAGAAGGGGAAACAGATTTATCAGCTCTTACCTTCCCCAAGTTACCTTGAAACAGAGAAATGGAACAAATCATCGGGCATGCATCTCATTTCAGTGTGAGCTCTCTTAAATTCCATGGTTTGGGAATCCCAATCTCACATCTGTAAAACAAACTTTATGTGATGTCTACATCCCACAGGAAAGAGAGATCAGCTCCATTACAGGTCATCCCATAGTTCTGTGAAACTGCTGACTAAGAGCAGAAAGTTGGCTGCTGTCTTCATTTCACCATTATGAAGTTTATTTTGAGGACATGGTAGGGAGAAGTTGAAGAAAATCTAGTCTAGTTCTGAAAATGAAATTAATACAGTCACGGTCATTTGCTCTCTGGAAGGGAATATTTCTTAGCTTCTCTTATAGTACTGAACAGTACCCAAAAAATCTACACAGTGTGATCACTGAACAGAGTTTGGATTGAATAGTATGACAAAATATGTAAATAGGCATCATGAGATATCAATTTGACCTGACATTATCTAAACCAGATTCACTATTTCCATGATCTACATTCTTATTTCTTTAACATTATCCTCATAACCAATTTTAGACCCCTGCATTTACCTTTGCTTCTCTCTTCCCATAACAATTATCTCTACCTTGACTACTGTTGTGGGTCAACCTCAGTAGGCAGCTCAGCCCCACACTCCCGATCACTCACTCCCCATCAGTAGGATGGGAAGAGAATCCGAAGGACAAAAATGAGAAAACTCATTTGTTCAGATGAAGACACTTTAATAGGTAAAGCAAAGGCTGCATGTGCAAGCAAAGCAAAATAAGGAATTCATTCACCACTTCCTACAGGCAGGCAGGTGCTCAGCCGTTTCTAGAAATCAGGGACAAAACCAGTACAACTACTTTGCGTCCAGATTTCTTTTCCAACGCACTTCTGTTACTTGTAAGTACCTGTGGAGCCAGGTGTATGCATGCATGTGCGTGTGTGTGTGTATTCATACATATTGTATATACATACATATGTGGACATACAACAAATATTTAAATGCGCAAGCATTTCTACATTCATTAAAATATCAACATTACTGTTCTGCTAGACAAAGTATAACCAAACTGTCTATTACTTTAATCTATATCATTGTTGTTCAGTCTCTTGCAGTTCATTTTTCTATTCCTTTTTCCTTTTCTCTGCTTTCACCCATCTGATTCTCCTTTTCCTGTGTAACTGTCCAGACACATATACTACTCCATACATTTTGTCTTCTCCAAACCTTTCTCTCCTTTTTTTTCCCTCTTCTTATATCTCTTCATTTGTCATACTACCTGACTGTCAGAGGTACGTTTCTTAGCTATTTATATAGATTAATACCTTCATTAAGGCTGGGTCTCTTTGTTGATAGTAATGAATTCCAAGCAATGTCATACAAATGCTATGTGATAAGATTTACTTCAGTTAAAGCTTGGCAACAAATATTGTTTGCCTTTGAAAATCATGTTTTATATTTCTGGTTTCATCATTCTGAACCTGCAGTTCAGGCAGGCACTTCAAATTGATTGTTGTTGAACAAAAACAAAAAGAAAATATATATACTAATGATTCATAGTTCAGTAAGCTGGCCTTAAAAGGATTGTTTCAGGGTGACCTCTGATTTTTCACACATAATTAGCTAGGAAACAGAAAATGTAATGAAAGAACTTACAGGAATTCTAACTCGTAAGCCCATTATTTTTCTTTCTGCAGTCACAAGATCATTATTATTTGCAAAACAATGTGTATCAGGAAACAGATTGGTACTTTTTGATCATAAACATTTTTAATATATTTGATTAATTTCTCTCTTCAACATCTTTAGCTGAGAACAGTTATTTATACTGCTCTACTATAAAGTAATATTTTTCCTAAGCAAAACTCTAGCTAATAAGCAGAGAAACCCAGTTGTAACTGAGTAATTATGCTAAATAGTACAAGGAATTTTTATACAAATAGTAGCCCATTCATAAGGAAGACTTATCTCAGGCAATTATACACTTCAAATTAATAGAAATAATTTATTTTTGTCAGAGACTTGCTTATGTGCCTAAACATCATCTTTTGTCTTAAACTCCTTCCTTAACTGTGCAGCTATTCTGGAATTTAAGAAATATAGCCTTTACATTTTACTCCATTAACTTTTATAGAGCTATAGCCATTAACATTGAGGATTGTCTGCTATAAAACTGCAAGGAACAGGCAACTAAAATTTGTCCCAGTTTGGAAGGGTTTGTAATTATAAGTAGAAACACACCCCTATCAATGGGATGCACTTGGTTTATTTTACTTCTAGATCTCCATAGTTTCTTTTATTATTAAAGGGAGCCTCAATAGGGGCTTAAAGGAAACTTTCTTTTTACCCACATGTGACTAGAGTCACCAATTTTTATCTCAATAAACTTAATTTCTATTAGTGTTTGCATTGGCTTAGCCTAGCAGGATTATTTTTTCATGAAAGAAAGTTTACTTTTCATGTCAATGTGTTGTCTGTTAGGGAAGGAATAAATAAAAAAAGCGAGTATCTGGTTGGGTGTATGGTAGCCTGAAGTCTCCTCTGTAGTTGGAAGATATATTCCAACTTAATATCAGACTAGTAATGTAGGGAAAATAAATACATTAAAAGCCTGGCTATTTATTTATTTTTTTTTAACCCAGAAATTATATACGTAACCATAATATGTCAGGAAGATGAAAATATTGAGGGACAGCTTGTTAAAGATTTTAGTATTAAGTAATGATAAATAACTGGAAATAATAAGAAGAATTTCAAAAATATCACAAAATTAATGTCTTCCGGAGAACTGGCAATGGAGAGACAGATAATTGCAGTCACTTTGCATGTCAAAGTAGTACTGAAAAAAGACAAGATGATAGCAGAAAAAATAATTTAATTCTTTGTATTGATGTATACTGTGGAGAAGCTAAGGAAGATTTCTGCATCAAAACTTTCATAAGAAATCTGTCTGAAGAAGTAGCAGGAAAAAAGCTTTAGAATATTTTGATATAATAAGAAATAATAAGCTGCTAGAATTCAGATATGAAACTCCTGAACTAGCTTTTGTGTGTGATATGTTGTCTGAATCAGCCTTCACACCAGAAACAAGAAAAATGCCAACAGTGATAACAAAATAAAAAGGAACATCCAAGCAAGTCAAAGATATGTATATTGTGCCTCACAGATCTCTTAAAGCTCTTCAGAGGAGTCAAATTGCTGATGCAGGTATCCAGGTATCCATCCTTCTTTAAAGGACTTGAGTTAATTTCTTTAAACTGCTATAGGATAAAAAGGGAAGATACCCTTGCAGATTACTATGTCAGTGAAACATAGTAAGTGAATCAGGATCAGTTTTCACAGTGGCTGATGTCATGGTCACCAATGGAACCTCTTACGAATCCATCATGGAATTAGGATTGCTCTAGAAATTCATAAACTGACTACAATAGGTGTGAATAGTGAACTTTGCTAACAATATGAAGTATTTTGGGCTTTACATAGGTAAAGCTAACAGAGGAGAGTTAGGGCAGGATCTCACATATAAGTAATTGCTCAGTGAAATAGTAGATGAAATTCAACATTGTAAAGTAAAGCACAAAAGAGAAAAACAGTCCTTGCTGTGTGCATACAGCAGCTGGCATGGAACTAGGTATTTCTTCTGAAGAAAAATATAATGAAATTATTGCAGATAGGTCGTTGAAAACCTCACTTGTTTTTATATACCCCCCTATTTATTTATTTATTTATTTATCTATCTATTTTACAAACTTTTTAATTAATTTGCCTTTCTTTTGGGCTGACTCACGCCTACCATATCAGATCAATAGGATGACCCTACAGAATAGCTGGTTGTTAATGTAGGGAGTTAAGTGTTTCAGTTAATAATTTTCATTGCTCTTTATGAGTACTTAACCCCCTCTATTGCAGAAGCAAAAGGGTCTGACTTGATTTATTCTGATTTTTCTATTCTTACAGAAAATTATTCTCATTAGTTCAGATACCCAATGCCTATCACATTACTTCAACAATAACCCTGTCAAATTATAGCAAACAAAGCCAAAAGTCTTGTTTACCTAATCTGGAAAAACTGCTCTCAAAGTGTGCTTATAATTATCCAATTTACTAATTTCCATATGCAACCCTCTTATGTGGTTTTTCAGGTCCACACCAGGATTCTTCTTCATCTTCTCACATAATAAAAGTCAGATTAAACAAATAAGAAGTTTTTTGTTTGTTTGTTTGTTGTTTTGATAGGGTAGAGAAGACAGGTGGAGTGGAGACAGGTGGAACAGGAGAATTCTTTCAAGATCTTTTTCAAACTTTCTTTAGATAGGAGATCTCATATGTAACTTTTTTTTTCTGCAGGAAGTCAGGGGGAGGTGGAAGGTTCCCAAGCACCCCATATAAGTTGAGCTGTTTCGATGCATACCTAAGGCGAAAAAGTGCATTTTGAATTCTCTTACACATCAGCATTATTTTCATGTATGTAATGGATTACATCATTTATCACAAGCAGATAACAGCTGACAGCAGTCGTTCTTGTGCAGTCTCACACCACATATGCTACAGGTTGTTGCTACGTGTCACAAATATCTTGGCAGTCATGCACTCAATTTTGAGATTTAACATAATGGATCTTGTACATTTCTTTCCTTTTGTGAAGACATGGAAAGAAAAACATGCAAGTGATAAATGTGTCAGACCTGAATACAATTTTTCAGTAGTTTCTCACCATATGCAAAGCTGTTCTCAGTCATTTCCAGTTTTGGACTACCACTGTCATCAACAGTTCAGTTGTTGTCCCTCCTACATTTCATTACATATGCATCAGATATCACATTGTATTTCATACCAAATCCACAGGGAAATTTTAAAAAATAAAAATTAGTTTAATTTCAGAATTGCTAAAATTCCCAAACTTTGCCAATCCATCCAATTTACATCAATATAATTTCACCTACTCAAAATTGGTAAACAATTGCAACAGTTGCATTTCTCAGTCTCTGATACTGGTCTTATTTTATGGACTTTTTAGAAAAAAGCATCTTCTTTAGTGTATTTCTGAATAATATAACATAACATAACATAACATAACATAACATAACAACATAACATAACAAATATAATCACATAATATAATCCTCAGATTCCATTGTAGGTCTTATGACGCTACTTTGCTATAATAATAACTGTCTGAAGTGTGTGTCTAAAGTTCACAGACATGAGGCATAAGGTAGCTTTTAGATAAATAGTTAACCAGACCAATTGAATATAATGGGATATCTATTATATCTTTAGGACATCTGAGATATCTAAGGAACAGAGCAAAGGCAGAAGCTTAATGTTGAAAAAAGTACTATTTAATCTAATGTGTAACTCTGAAAAAATAATTGTAACCCAGTCTCAGAAACTTCATCAAGCATTACGGGATATCTAAAGTATTAGATTAACTGTAACGGCCACTCTTTCAGTACTTCTTGGACTTTCTTAGGGAAGAAATCGTGGAAATTTTGCTAGAAAAGTTGTCAATATAAGGTAAACTGAGTAAGGAAATTAGAATTATGATTAATCTAATACAAAAGCCTCATATTTTAAAATTTAGATCAAAATAAATTTATGATAACCATAAACTTTTGGATTCTTATCTAAACGGACCAGTCACTGCTTTGTAGTTTTCCAACACTAGCCTCAAAAAGCCTACTGTATCACTATAAGTAAGGCACTTCCATTTCCTTCCTGTTTGTGACCCAAATAGATCTTTACTGAAGATCAAAAGATCTATAAGTGCATCAAATAGTTCTTGTAGATGACCTTTTATAGATATTGAAGTCCTTTAATTAGTTCTGATTATCTGAAGTCTGCAGAGAGCTGAGACTGTACATATACAGAGTCCAATGTGATTGCAAGAATGCGCTGTCTTGATCAGAACATGTGGTTTAATACATCAGTACCTCCAAGCCAAGAATTCATGCTGTCAGCAAGAAACACACTATATATGGCACTCAATTGCT
Source organism: Dromas ardeola (assembly GCA_013398915.1). NCBI lineage: Eukaryota > Metazoa > Chordata > Aves > Charadriiformes > Dromadidae > Dromas > Dromas ardeola. Next base: position 76,141 of record VYZM01010445.1, read on the forward strand.
CAAGCCACTATCTCATTGAGCCTAAACGGTTCTTTCAGAATGTAGCAAGAAGATGGCCTGAATTAGCTGAAAAAAATCCTAAAGACCTTAAATTTTTAAGGATATTATAAGGCTCTTCTACTTTTGTTGGCTGTTCTGTCACTAGTCTTTTTTCTTTTTCTTTTTTTTAAAGTTAATAACCTTCTCCATATCTTATTTTTACCAAAAGATAAGATTAGATGTGAAAAGATTATTTATCCGTGACCTCACATCTTCGAAATACATATAAAACACACCCATGTGAAATAACAGCAAAAGTAAAACATATTCCTCCTAGATGAGAAACAAAACCACAAATGATAAGGAACAAATAAAATACATATATGTAAACTTTTATTGTCTAAATTAAAAACTGTAACACAAAATTCAGTATTGCTTTACATCTGCTTATTTCTGGCACCTCCATTTGAGAAATATCTTCGCCTTATTTTACTGGAGATGACAGTCACTAACAGATCAGCTGGGCAATAAGCTCTTTTGGGATTCAGAAAACACACTGAATGGAATCTATATTCCTAGATTGTATAAAATGGCAAAAAGTATTATGTTCTCCACCAGCATTCAAAGTTAAAAGCATCTGGAGCCATAAAGTCAGCAGCAGTACCCTCCTGTCATTTTAACAGGACATGAGGTGAATAACTCATAGTCATGTACTATACTTTGAAGATCTGTAAAGTTAGAATTTGTTTCATGGTTTGGTGTCATAGAAATCATTCAAAAGTAAACAGCAGATACTATTGCTATCACATGAAAGGAGTGAATTGGTTAATGTTTAATTATTTTCACCTTTCAAAATACATAATTTATTTAGTTTTACTGATCTCAAAAGCCTATTGGATTGTTTTCTATTTCCCCTTTTTTTTTTTTTTATGTTGAAAGGATGGAGAAGGAGGAGAGAGATCTATTTGGTATTTAATATTAGGTGGGTGTGAATGAACAGAAGATTGGTTGCTAGCAGTCAAACTGGACGTAAAGTAGCTAGCTTTCATGTGTGAACAAGTTAGAAACATTGCTCTCAATCCTTTATGTGGCCATTATGATTTGTCATTTCGTTCATCATTAAGCTGAACAATCGTCCACTCTGATATATTCTGAACAGAGAAAAAATAATTACAAGTTTTTTAATATACTTGTGGTATCACTTCTACAGATCAATTAAAATAATTTTGTACAATGTGTGCAAAAAGCATCCAAGTTGTGGGTAAATCCCCTCTGAATATCATGGGAAGTTTGTCCATATCCTTGTTTTGACCCTCTGTACCAAGGATGTTTCTAATCGTTATCATGCAAGAAATTCTTCAGCTAAAAAGAGGACACAAAGGGGCACATTTTCAAGTGTAAGAGGGAGACCAGTACTGGAGTATGGAAAGGAAATAACCAAAGCCAGCAAGTACGATCTGATCTGAAGCCTGTGAGTAGCTTAATAAAATGACTTAATTGCTTAATAAAAATCTCAAGCATGGGAAAAGACTGAGTGAACTGATAATACATAAGGAAACAGGGGGTAGCAGAGTAAGATGTTTTATCTCCATTTTAATTGTTTTAATCTTTGCATGCACACTTATATAAAAGCTGTTAACTGAGATGGGAATTTTGGAATCTAAACCATACATATTTTTTTTTTATCAAGGCTTTTAACAGCTTATGTGCCCCCAGAGCTTGGTAAAAACCAGGCAGCCCCAGCAAACTGTCCTGTCAGATCATCAAGCCTGAGGCAAGCACATACAGCTATACACTTTCAGCAGCTTAAAAACAGGAAATAAATAAATAAATAAACAAAAACCCAAATAAATAAATAAATATCAGAAGCACTTTGAAATCTATTCCATTTTCTTCCACATTCATTTTTGACCTAATACAGTTCAGAAGAAAATGTCTTTCCAGAGGGCATTTAGCAAAGTGCCTTGGCAGTGGAAAAGACCTCTCACGCTCCTGTGCTTTCCATTTTGGAAAACAGTTAATGTATTGCTGTTATTTGTGCTAGGTTTTTGTTTATTTCTTGACTCTAGGGTAACATATTGAGTGTGCATTCCCCTTACCCTGTTTTTCTGCTGTTTGTAAAAGGCCAACTATTGTAAGTAGCTATTACAGATGTTATTTGAGCTGCATTGAGCATTGCTAATGAAAACTGTTGAATTACAATGTATTTGACATTTATGGCAGACCACATGGAACAAAAGATGCTTTTAATCAACTAATCAAGGTATGTAAACATTTTTTCTTCAAATTTATATAATGACTTGCCTTTAACCGTTTTTTCCCTTAGGTGTTAAACAATGAGGGTTTTACTAAGGTTTATTCTACATTGTAATTCATGAGTTGTATTTAACTCCCAGCCCTCAAACAGAAAATACTCTTTTTTGCAAGTTCCTAAAATCCATTTCTTTGAGACGGTTTTAATTTGTTGGTTCTATTTGTTGATGCAAATAAGCTGCTGAGAAGTTCATTAAGTTACGGATAATGGACTGAACTTTTCCTACAGATGGATTATATGCCATCTTTATTTTGTAGATGCAGCTCACAAAGTCTAGCATCTACCACCCTGATATTATTTTTGTTCAGATAGCAATATTAATCAGAGTTGTTATTGTCTTAGCATCATGCAGTGGCCACAGTGTGTGAAGGCTGGAAAGCTATTGCCAGAGCTTCCAGCATTGTCACTGGTTTGATGATGGTATTTCTGACATCTCTGACTCTTAACTGGTGAGTAAGTTATACCAGTAAAAAGATAATCTAAAACCTATCACAGTGACAATAAATGAATATGTAGCTTAATTTCTGTTAAGACAAATATTTTGTAATCCTAAAAATAGGGAAGTAAATTAGTACAGGATTTAATGTGCAAAGAGATTTCTGCAAAAAGTGAACTCTTTTTAGATGTGTTGAGCTGAGTGTAAGGGACAAGCTTTGGGGCAAAAAGTCATTTAATCCATTGTGACAAAGCAGGAAGAGAACTTCTTAAGCAACAAAAGGCCAGGCCATAGGTTTGCCATTTCAGGATAAGAAGCAAAGGATAACATTTCCCACTTCAGAACTTTGCCCTTTAAATTCTGAAGAGCTCTTTTTTTGTCTCACTGACAATAAAGAAAGTTCATTGCAAGCAAGGGGGAGATGTCACCACTTTCCAGGTGTTAATACAGTCACACGTCTATATTTATGACTAGAAATCCGGCAAAGATTCATTTGAGTATAACCCTTTTCACAGCTCAGTTTAGAGTAATTTAGTCTCTTTATTGCTACCTAAATAAATGCTTCTGGCCCAATGAGAGTCTCTTACATTGCTTGAAAATTATCAGGGGTTTCCTCTTCCAGCTTTATGCTCACGCATTCAACACTGCATTAGCAACATTCTACTTTTCTAAATCAGTACAAACTTATTTAATGATCACTTTATTAATTCCAGTCTCCACACTTCTGTATAACAACCAGTGTAGACAATGCTATGGGAAAATATAGAGTTTACATTTTCAAACAGAATACAATGGGAAATCTAAACCACTACCCTTACAGTCTTATAGATATGGAAATAATCTTACACTCTTATGGGTACGGAAATGTAACTGTGATTGAGATCTAAATTGCTTACAGGCTCTTGTGCGGTCTTACATTTTGTCTAACTAACCATGGAATAAAGAGCAAGAACAAAAAATCCTTGCTTAAAGCTGTGTTCTCTCCAGTAGGGTCATTCGCACTAAGTAAAAATCTTTATGTTTTTAAAAACAATTGAGCATTCTGTCTCTTGCTGTCTAAAGTCTTTGTTGACTCACTTGTTGTATTTTCAGACCTCATGTCTACATTTCTTTCCTTCATGTTTGCCTAGCAGGCATATGCCCACACCCCCACCTCTCTCACAAGGAGCTAGCTTGTGTCTGGTGTATTCAAGCAGTTGTGGTGAGCTTTGGGAATAGCTCTGGTGGAAATAGCTAAAATAAACCGAACTTCTTATGGATTTTATGCACTTCCATACACCATCTTCTTTCTTGACAGTTAGACTTAAATATACAAGGCAGCTCTAAATTTCATGAAATGTTCTGTTGATTATTCAGTATTTGTGGGATGTGATTTAACATTGAGGATATATGCAAAGTGTTCTCTGTCATTTTAATTATGAGTCTGACTACCATTGTGCTTGTTAATTCTTTAATTGAAAAAATTCCATACAGAAATACAGAATTTCAAAAGTGTTTTTCCATATAGATAAGTAAAAAAGGCGTGTTCCTACATAGCTAGGGAGATGTGTATAATTACACTGTGAATATCAGTTTTATGAAGTCAACAAACAACTATGTATTCACAGATTATGTTGGCTTTCTCATTTGTTTCTTAAGTGTTCAATGTTATTTAGCATAATTTTACCACTTGATAATATTTTCGTCAAGTAACTGAGCTGTGTTAAAAAAAAGTAATGTCTGAAGCTATTGGTAAAATAGAAAAACCTCATAATAATTTTCATCTGTGGTTTATACGCTGGAAAAATATCAGCCAATAATTCACCGTCTTGGCACTATACTTAGTTCCTCTGCTTACTCTGTATGCAGTACTCTTACCGTTTTATGAACAGCATTCAGTGGACCTGGTGTGTGCAAGCACTCTTACAGTTTCCATTAGAAAACTTTAGTAGGTATTTGTCATCTAATCATCCATCTGTCTTTGTGCTCCAGTCCCTGCTAACTGCTAATGCCAACAATGTCAGAGTTAGAATAAATATTGTATCAGGATTTCAGAAATGGCAAAAAAACCCCCGAGTTTTGTCATTCTAATTCAGTGTCCATGAATAAGTTCCATGCAGGTTTGTACATCAGTTGATGTTTATCAAGTGAAAGATTGGTTTGTGTTTGATTCATGATTATTTATGTAGTGTTCACAGTGATAGAGGTAGTTTGGGAGTTTCATACAAGCGTTTCTAAGATGAAACAGGATACTTCTTAAATAAACATTAGTGAGAAACAAAGGGTTAAAGGAGTATATTGGGCAGAATGGACACACTTTAGTCACAAGGTGTATATATAGAGAGATACATAGGGAATGTTTGGTGGGAATGGACTGAATAAACCAAATGAAGTCATCTTTAGTCCTTTAGGGAAAAAAAAAGCAAACCACAAACCAACTCATATATATAAATATTAAATATTATTCTATAAAAATTCCCATAAATATTGTTAGAACATTCAATTTATGATTTTGTCCAGTGGATAAATATTCAAGTAGTATGATAGTCCAATGCTTTGCCATGTAGTGCTAATATTGGATGTGAATCTCATTTGGGAACTGAATGTAGATCTGTCCACTGGAACAGTGGCGATAAAGTGACTGAACATCTTGTTACCGATGTTAGTAACACTTTTTATCTTCTCTCTGCCTTGATGAGGCTTTAGAATGCAAAATCCTATACTAAGGAAAGTGATGTGAAAAGAAACTTCCAAACAGAGTAGTTTTTAAAATCCCCATATAAAGACTACACAAAAATGATATTTTAACAAAATGTCTTTTTAATATCGTTTTTCCATAATTTGGGGTGGTTTGTTTTTTGGTTTGTTTTTTTTTTTTTTTTTTTCTGGCTGTACAAAGAAATTTGTGTTAAAGGTTTTGGGGGGTTTTACAGCCTTTTTTCTTTCCTCTTGAATTTATGTTCTTACACTTTTCAACTTTCAAAATTGATGTGTTCTGTGGGTTTGCTATGGTTGTCATTTTAGTAGAGAATCTCTTTCATATATTCCCTCTCCTATTTATTTTTCAGTTCTAAAGAAAATGATTTTCTAGATATCATTCTCATCAGATGGGATCTCTTGTTCAGTGCAAGTTTTCTTTTATAATTGGGAATACTTTGTTGCTAGTGTTCTGTTTTACTGTATTTCTCTATTCCAACAAGCTTCCTGTGAGGCCAGAAAGTGTTTGGGTTTTGTTGTTATTGTTTTTTTTTCCCAAAAAAGTTAAATTACATGTGCTTATTAGTAGTTCAAATAGATTTATACTATTTACAATTTTGCTTTTTTGAAAGTGCTTAGTGGACTTAGTGGACAATATTTTAAAATTACATGTCTGGGAAGAAACTACCAGATTTAATTTAGATTTACATTCTTTTACCAACAAATGTAATTTTGACTACTAGCCTGCTTGCCTGCCTAAATTCACGTCTTATTATGTTATCTTGAAAGGAAGTGACAGTTGACTAAAGTAAAGAAAAGGCAAAGTAATGCACAAGTGGAGAATACTGGATCTGTAGATCATACGTGGCTAATTTTGGAAAGGAAAAGGGAATTCGCTTATGATTATGTTATATTTAAACACAACATTTAAGAGAATTTCTGTAAAAGCATTTGTGACTATCATTTGCCATGTTCTTTGAGCAGCAACCTTGACTTGATACAGAGAAAAAGAAAAAGAAAAAAAGAAAAAAAGAAGAAAAAAGAAAAAGAAAAAAAGAAAAAAAAGAAGAAAAAAGAAAAAGAAAAAGAAAGAAAAAGAAAAAGAAAAAGAAAAAGAAAAAGAAAAAGAAAAAGAAAAAGAAAAAGAAAAAGAGAGGGAGAAAAAGGTATTTTGGAAGCAGAAAGTGAATAAATTCATCATCATTATGTTCTTGCTCCTTAGGGTACAATTTTAATGCAGTTTACTTGTTTCAAAATAAATAGTCAAGAGTTCTGGTTTGTTGTAGTAAAATGTTTTGAATCATAAGCTGGAGGATAAAACACAACCTTTTTTAAATTAGTGTTGGAGAGGATTCTAAAAAACCCACAACCCTGCAAGTTCAAGTGCAGCAGTGGATGGCTATTGACAGGGGAAGATATTATAATGATAAAAATCACAGAGCAAAATGGTTTGCAAATGTTACAGTAAATTGAGTCAAGCTTTACTTTTAAGGTGGTGTTTTTTTAGTAGACTGTAGCAAATAGAATTTTTTCAGTTGTGTTACCTTTGACTTGCTACAACATTATAAGCAGATAAAAATATGAATTTGAATACTGGAATATATCCATATAGTTTTGCACACTGATTTATATCCATTCAGGACATGAGTCCATAGCACAGTTATCAAAAAAGAAACATGAAAATTGATGTCATAATGATGTGTTTGATCATCAAGGCTGCTTATATAGAACTGAAGGAGGAACTTAAACCTTCAGTTTAATTTTTCCAAGTCAACAATTTTAATTTGCCTATACTGTTATATCTGAAAATGCAGATACAACTATGTCTAACTGATTACTTTGCCAATCTTTCTACCTATTTTAGCAAATACTGAGAATAATGCTTTCATTTGTTTGTTTGCAAGGATACAGACTGTTATGCTGTACCTGTCAAAGGTGCTCAACTCCCACTGAATGGATGCAATCTACATGCCCATTTTAACACTCATTAATACATTACTACACAGAACTCTTATTCTATCACAATATGTTAAGTAGATCTCTGATATGAAAAAAATACTTCATTTGAATTTGAGTATACATATGGGTTAACTATGAATAAAAATGTTTTTCTGGTAATCTCACACAATGATAGTCGGAAAAGAGGCAACCTTGTGAGTTCAAATAAAGACTCTTCTCACTAAAATACGTAGCTCATAAATATGAATCATTGAGTTAAATGTAATACAGGCAGATGTCTATCTCTAAATCTAAGGTATGAACAATTAATAGAATAATGGTAAAAGTTTAAAGGCAGTAACTGTTCCAGGGTGAATTTATATGAAACTTTTTAAGACAGGAGTTATTGACCTGATTCCTCAATACCCCATAGACTCTTCTCTAAAGCTTACTTTCTATATTACCTTTTGAAGTTGTTGCAGGATAGGTGAGCAGTTTGCACTACCAACAGCCTAATTAGGAAGAATAATGTCCCTTGAGACAACAAAACCTTCTTCGTACTCAGTCATCCAGTCCAAAAATATACAGGGTGGGGTAATGAATCTTAAAAATGCCAATTTAGTGAGCTTCTAATCACAGATACTTCATCAGCTGACAAAAGAAAAACCTCAGTAGGTGTAGCACTTCAAAATCTGGGACAATTTACATGTAATTTCAGGAATCAGCAGGGATACACAGCTGGATAAAAATAAAAAGCTTGCTGTAATTGAAAATTGCCTTGCAGCTTGTTTGTGATTAAAATGAAGTTCAGTTCCTTGAAATCTTATTTAGCAATTAAATCTGTTTTACTTAGGCAATGAAATATTGTCTATTGTCCTTGACTGATAAAACCAGTACAGACATGCTTTAACATTTCATGCTAATTGAACATGTGTACATACAAAAATTTCACAAAATCCATATTCAACAACTTGAAGGCCTTCATTTGAGCATATTAAAAAAATGCGCTCTCTCTCTCACTAGAAGAGGCTGTAGTCTTCTATTTTATTTGTAAAGAATGTTGGTGACAGTCTGTTGTGTTTTACACAAGAAAATAAAAAATAAAGGAGTAATTCTGTCCAAACGCCGCTGTGATAACTTTACCTAAAACCTGATTGAGTTTAAAGTTTAACTGAAATTTAAATTTAACCTCTATTAGAGTTCTTGTTTGTTTTGCTTTTCAATTTATGTATCTGTTTGTTTGGTGTGTTAAATAGATTGAGAAGTGTGAGAGCTGATTCTCTTACAACAAAACAGGTATTAGAGGCTTCAAGTCTTTTGGTTGTTTGTTTTCTTAAAGTAGTTTATTATTTTTTGAGCAAAAAATAATGTTAAGAAACAGCTGCAAATAAAACTTGAGATCTTACAATTCTTAGAGCCATTTTCACTGTAATATTTCATCTGTTTTGTTTGTGGCTTTTTTACATTAAAACCTAATGAGTCCCCAGTCCTCACTAGGTTTACCTAGGAGAGATAAAAATTGAGTTAATAAGGTAAAAAATGAAATAATAATTATAATTATTGAATCAGAAGGAAAAGGTTTGTAGCATTAAAAAAACAACACCACCCAAACCCAAACCCAAAAGCCGCAGGGAAAGTAATAATGTAACTTCTAAGTCTCAGCAGACAAATCACCTTTTTTATGCATACCCTACCCTAAAACATGCACGTAGACATACTCATACCCTAACACTCACTTAATTCTTTTCCTTATGTGCATTTCTTTAGTATATACTTCCATAATTATGACTTCCCAAATAATGTTATAATTTTAATAAGATATATATTCAGAAGATAGAAATAATACTGAAATAATTTAAAGTATTTAATTTTGTAACTGAATTAGTAACTATAAAGATTTTTTTTTTCAGTCTTTTGTTTGAATCTCTTTCTTGGATGTATTCAGTTCCAGGTAATTGATGTATAATTCTAATAATTCTTCAGTGTAGATGAATCAAAAAGACCAAGCCATAAAGGAGAGTTTCCTGGCAAAGAACAGATGACCTGCAATACTTGGATTGCTATTGCTACACTGACTGAACTAGTGAAAATGGCCTGAAAGGACAAGGCAGACTGTTTGTAGCTTAAAGATAGACAAATTTGGCTCCAAAATAACGTGGAATTAGAAAAAAGAAAAAAAAAAGTTAAATTATGTGTGGAAAGGTTATTCAAAACAGCCAGATTGAAATGTACTCTAAGCGGTGCTGAAAGGTCACTTCAAAGACTCAGGTGAAAAACAAGGATGTTAAGGGAGACTAAATTAGAAAACAGAAAACCACTTAGTCCATTAAAACAGGGATGAGGAAAAAGATTTAAAAATTAACAGAGAAAGAAGATATAGAAAAGAGAAAAAAATGAAGGAACTTAAAAAAAAAAGTATATACACATCCAATAAGTATTTTGGAAAAAAAGGTTCACTAGCTACCTAAATAAAGCACTCACTGCCACCATGTTTTAAGACCGGGTAGGGAAGTCTGGAAGTAATGTTATACTCATAAATAACTGAAGCTATACAACAATGCCATTTCATTATTATTATTACTGTTAGCTTTAGTTTTAATCAAGGAAATATTTCTGTCCATATATTTCTCCATTCTTTATCAGATGAAGGAGGAAGATGAGGAAGATGGGGAGAAGGCTGAGGCACTTAATGCCTTCTTTGCCTCAGTCTTTAGTATTAGAGTTGGTTGTTCCCTGAGTACCCAGACCCCTGAGCTAGTAGATGGGGATGGGGAGCAGAATGAAGACCCCATAATCTAAAGGGAGATGGTGAGGGACCTGCTCCAACACCTGGACATTCACAAGTCTATGGGGCTGGATGGAATCCACCGGAGGGTACTGAGGGAGCTGGCGGAAGTGCTCACCAAGCCACTTTCCATCATTTACCAGCAGTCCTGGC
>VYZM01010445.1:86880-96992 GCA_013398915.1 Dromas ardeola
TTGGTGGCCAGTCACAAGTGGTGTTCCCCAGGGCTCAGTACTGGGGCCAGTTCTCTTTAATACCTTTATCAATGATCTGGACGAGGGGATTCAGTGCACCCTCAGTAAGTTTGCAGACGACACCAAGTTAGGTGGGAGCGTCAACCTGCTTGAGGGTAGGAAGGCTTTGCAGAGGGACCTGAACAGGGTGGATCGATGGGCTGAGGCCAATGGTATGAGGATCAACAAGGCCAAGTGCTAGGTCCTGCATTTTAGTCACAGCAACCCCATGCAGAGTTATAAGCCTGCTGAAGAGCGGCTGGGGAGCTGCCTGGCAGAAAAGGACCTGGGTGTGTTGGTGGACTGCCAGCTGAATATGAGCCAGCAGCGTGCCCAGGTGGCCAAGAAGGCCAACAGCATCCTGGCCTGTACCAGGAACAGTGTGGTGAGTAGGACTGGGGAAGTGATCGTCCCCCTGTACTTGGCACTGGTGAGGCCCCACCTTGAGTACTGTGTCCAGTTTTGGGCCCCTCACCACAAGAAAGACATTGAGGTGCTGGAGCGGGTCCAGAGAAGGGCAACGAAGCTGGTGAGGGGTCTGGAGAACAAGTCTTATGAGGAGCGTCTGAGGGAGCTGGGGTTGTTCACCCTGGAGAAAAGAAGGCCGAGGAGAGACCTTATCACTTTCTGCAACTACCTGAAAGGAGGGTGTAGGGAGGTGGGGGCTGGTCTCTTCTCCCAGGTAACAGGCAGTAAGAAAGAGGAAAGGGCCTCAGGTTGCACGAGGGGAGGTTTAGACTGGATATTAGGAAAACAATTATTCACAGAAAGGATTATCAAGCATTGGAGCAAGCTGCCCAGGGAAATGGTTGTGTCATCATCCCTGGAGGTATTTAAAAGACGGGTAGACATAGTGCTTAGCGGTATGGTGTAGTGATGGTTTTTGTCAGTGTTACATTGATGGTTGGACTTGATGATCTGAAAGGTCCCTTCCAACCTAGGCAATTCTATGATATCACAGTTTCAGGAAATTCAGAAGGAGGTGGCACATTAATTGCTAGCTACCATGCTGTTAATCAGTAAGTTCGGTGTTCTTTTCAGATAAAAACATCCAGGTGCTCTAAATGACAAAATATATTCCATAAGAAAAAACATATTTTTAAACTAGAATTCTCTTTTCTGGGGAATTTTTGGAAAAATGTCTGCAAGCCTAGGTCTAACAAGTAATGCTGAACTTACAGATTAGTATGTAGTCCTAGCACTATTCTAATGCACTTTATAGTTACTGTCACTTGCACTTATATTATTAACACATTATAAAGCTAGCATGCAAACAAATAAAATGTGACAACTGGTGAGTTAACGTGTTATTTCATGCTTATTTTCTTTGCAGTTGTTCAGTCTTAAATTTGAAAAAAAATGTTCTTCTACAATGAATTTTAGTATGAATAGCAAATATAACCAATGGTTCTAGGAACCACACAAAGAGAAGAAAGATAGAGTCTATAGAATTTAATCTGGATCTAGAAATAAATTCAGCTTACTGAGGGACTCTCAGCTGATATTTGGATAAAATGTGAGGCATTTCAACCTTATCTGCATTTAGCTCTTGAAAATAGAATATTTCATATTTTTCTCCATTTCTTTTTTTTTAAAAAAAATCTTTTCATAACAAAAGCATGGAGCTATGTTCCTAGATGTACCAGAGAGACACTGCTCCAGGAAATAACTCTTTTTATTTTTTATTTTTAATAGAATCTGCTGGGATAAAAACTAATCCCTTAGTGCAAGGTAGCACATTTTTGTAGCTGCAGTGGAGCAGGGAATCTCAGCCTTTAATGTCATGGTTCAAATCTTCAAAATACGCTTAAAATATTTTGTAGTTCTCCAAGAATTTGAGCAGCTGTATCCAGAATATATTCTCTTTGGTATTTTATAACAGCGATTGTCTATTTAATTTTCAACAGTTTTTTACTCTGCTTATGTCAGCAGCCTATTATTTCCACAGCCAATAAAAGCATCCAGTCTTATTTCTTGAATATGATAAATTATAAATGTAATTTTACATTTCATATATAGTATTTACAGCCACAGAAGATGTTTAAATACTGCATTTGTTCAGAGCAGAAGGAAAGATTGAATATTAACTTTTTTTTTTTTCCTCCACAAGGTATGCAAAAGAAAGCTAGAGGGGTGTTTTTATGTGTGTTTGTGAGAATGGAAAAAAACAAAAAAAAAGAAAAGGCTTTTTTTTTCATGCTATGGCATGGGAGGAAGCAGTGTACAGCAGACCCAGCATTCACAGGTTAAGTGAGCCATGACCAGAACTTCACAGATAGTGTGAGAAGATCCCTTCTGGGTCCTAACTTATTTGACGGTGGGGAGCGGACTTGCATTTGACTTCCTAATTTACATGTCCCCTGGGGATTATGAGAAGCTTTCTGAATAAGCTGTAAACCAGGAGAAAAGCACTTAGTAGTTTTCAAAAAGCTTATTGGAAGCCCAGAATTGCTGTTTTTAAGAAATTATTAACTACAAATCACAATAACACACCACAGGATGAACTCTTCTGCCTCAGCTGCTGCTATCACCTCTTCTAGTATTGCAGCATTATTGTCCAGATGTAACTCCTGAGGATGGGTCCCACCATCTAGGTCTTGGTTTACAGGGAGATCTTGGTACTCCTTGTTGAAGATGGAAATGATGAGGGTGCCTCATCCTCGGGAAGCTATAATCTGGTAGATATGGTGCAGTGTGAGGTGAGGAAGATGCATGAGAAAGGGAACAGGCTTATTTGCATCAGGAATGATAAAAAGAAAATAAAAGGATGTTCACAAAGACTCTGCGGTGGCAAGAGTCTGAGACCACTGGCATGTGAAGTTTGGTATGGCCACTGTTGAACAGGAGAAGCAGAGGACATGAACAAAGAACGTGAAAAGGATGCAAGCTAGAAGCTTGTGATTTCCAGCAGTAGAAGCGAGGCTTCATCTTCCCCCTATAAGTGTTTAAGCCTATGCCCTTGACAAGAAGGCCCAAGAAATAAATTCAGACAGGAGGATTCTGAGCCATACTTCAAATTACAATCAGTCCAGAGAAGAGGAAATGAAAGGTGCTAGTGGTTGCTGGCTATCTCGTCTGGAACAAAGGCATTCATTTGGCAGATATATCTAGCACCACTTGAAGCAGCAATGTATCTACACCAGGATCTGTAGCATTGCTTAAGACTCACTGAGCTTCATGTGCTTCCTGAATACTATACCTTGCTGCTCAACCATGATGGCACCAATGATATGGCCAAAAAAAATCCTGAGCTGACCACAGTTCTGTTAGGGACTTTGTGGGTGAGAGTAGGAGTACGGAGGCCCCGGTATCGTTTTCATCAGCCCTTCTGGTCAAGATAAAATAAAAGGCAGATGCATCCCACAGACCAGTGCTTCACTGTGCATATAACGTCACAAGTAATTTTTTTATTTTTTCCATGATGGCACCTTGTTTAGAATAAATGACTGTAGGAAAGAAATTAAATTCAGTTACAAAAGAACGGCTATGCAACCAAGCATAGTTGCCTGGAGAGAAAGTCTTTAACTATGCTTATTGGAGGATAGGACTGAAACCCAACGGTGAGTGAGGATGCAAGAGGAGAAGGTATGTGAGGCAGAAAGACAACTTTCACATTCATGCTTAGAAGAAAGGGCATGCTGAGTATCTGTATACCAATACCCAGAACCTCGACAACAAAAAGAAATAATCACAAGCCTAAGCACGATTGCGGGGTATGATACAATTGATATCATGGAGACTTGAAGGGACAGACCATGTAATTGGAGCATGCTATATAAATAGGAAGAAAAAAGAGGGGGGATCTAGGCACTTCTTCACTGTGCAGAATTATAATAAGAAGCCAAAGATAAGTCATAATCAGAAGGGGGAGAAACACTAGGAAGGTTGTAGCAGACCATGTGAGCAAGAGGAAGTAGGAGGAGGTACTGGATGAGGCTTTCTACAAACAACTAGCAGAAGGCTTCTGCTCACAGGAATTCATTTTCATGGGATATTTTGGCTAGACAAACTTTTCCTGTGAGGGTAGCTGCAACCAAACTGTAGACAGCATTGGTGATGATTTCCTGATGTAAATACTACAGAGGCTGACCAGGGAAAACGCTGTATTTGACTCTCAGCTAACAAACAGAGAACTGACTGTAAATGTGGTCATAAATGGCTCTTTGAGCTACAACAATTGCAATATGACTGAGTTCAAGATCCACAAGAAGGCTGGGAAGGTGAACTCGAGAGTTAGGACTCTGGACTTGTGGAGAACAGACTTTAGCTGATTCAGGGAATTGCTAGGCAGAATCCCCCTGGCAAGTGTCCATGAAGATGAAGGACGCCTAGGAGAAGTGGCTGAAGTTTTAGGATGACTTATTGACAGATCAGCTCTTTGTTTGGGAAGATCAAGATGTTTGGCAAAGCAAAATTATTTTGTCTAAGCAACATGCTTCATGGTGAACTAAAATGCAAAAAATTAAGGACTTCTACAAGAAGTGGAAACAAGAGCAGGCAATAAAATGAAGTATGAAAACTGCTTGAGCATTGAGTGACAAAATTAGAAAGGTCAAAGTATAATTCTAGCTAAAACTAGCAAAGGATATTAAGAATCATTATTTTGCTTTGAACTGTTTTACGGAAAAAGTTAATTGCAGAAGCTTACATTGATATAACGCTTTGTTAATTATACATTACTCTCAGTATGCTAGGTTCCTAGGCATCTTATGGGATGACTAGGGTTTATACTCTGTCATAAAGAATTGCAACGTTACTTTTCTAGAATATTTGAATTATTGAATACAAGAAGACAAGCAATGGGAGAACATAGGGTTTTGATAATAATTATGCAGTCATAATTAACTCCTGTAAGGAATTAATGAGCCTGTCCATTAGTCTCATCCTATTTGATACTGAGCAAAACTGATCTTAGAGATAGATGATCCCATGGACCACATTCCTACTTTTTCCCAGTACCTAGTAAGCAAAGCTGAGAGAAAGGGCTCAGCAGTGAGAATAGTTGCTGTTATGCCTGAATTATTGGTTTGGCATTATTAAAGAAAATGTGAGTTTTATCCCATCTGCAGTGAGTTTTAGGACTTTCTTAGGCTCTCAGCAAATCTTGAGTGCTAGTTTTGATCTGAAACTAATGCCATATGACAGATTAAAGCTGAAGATTTAAGTTCTTAGAAAAGCTAGTTGAAAAATACAAGTTTCTGAAAAACAAGTCTTTTTATGACAGGCTCAAGAAAATTGCTGTTCTCAGTAGTAAAATGGAGTACATGGCTAAAGCAAAAGATCGACCATTTCTCTTTGTAATATTAGTACACTACCCAGAAATTCAAACTGTGAGTATTCCTGATTCAGTCCATGAGCTTTAGTTACTTGTCTGTTCCTACTAGGGAGCTATCGACTCTATTGTAGAACAGTCCTCCCAGCATCTATTTGGCTCCACTTTGCATAAATAAGCAAATATCCATTGGGTTGATAGTTTGCTAAAAAAGTAAATTAAAAACAAATCTCTCCCCACAATAGCATGGGTGACTACAAATCATCCAAGATGCTGAGAACTAAAGTACTACCACATAAACTAAACAAGGCAAAGGAGGTACGTATTCTTTACTGAAGTGAGTTTTCTGGCTTTGAAGGCAAACTGTTTGTTCTGGTGGAATTAAAAATTCTTGGATACCAACAAGTTTATAAACTTTTCAGAAGTTTATGAATAATCTTCTGTGATAGTTCAGGGATGAGACTTACATATATTTACAAGTAGATCTAAGTGACCAGTAATTTTTAGTACCAGTGAGGAAAATAAAGAGTGGCGATTATTTCATAAGATTATTTTCCCTAGAGAAATATTTTCTGTACATCTTACCTTCAGGTAATGTAAGGCATACTGAGGACAGAGACAGACAGACAAGTAGTGCTTTTCAAGTAGTATGTTGAAGTCTAAATGGATGTGGGATGTGGATATTTGATATGGTGTAAAAGAACCTAAAGGAAAAAAAATCAAAGGAGAGAAATTGTATTGTTTTTAAAATATTGACCTCTTTCAGAATGTATGTGTGTTTTCTAAATAAAATTGTAAACTATAGCAAAGACAAACCTCTCATTATTTGCAACATTATATATGTTAAATGTAAAATGCAACTGCCAAGAGGGAACACTGTACAGTGTTGAAACGTGACCTGATAGAAACAAAGAAATTTTTATATGAATTATTATAAGAACATTTTCATCACTCTTCTGTGTCTCTTCCAGATATCCTCTTTTTTCCTCTGACAATTTACTGTCGTAAGTGAATAGAATTCAATCTAGACCAGATGCCTGTGCTGGCCTTCAGCTAGAATAACCCACTTAGCATAAATCAGTAAGAGTCATAAAACACATTATTACTGTTAATTTATAGTTGTGTAGGTAAGAAGAGCCGGCCCTTATTTTTTAATAAATGACTTTTGATCATAGCTCTTTAGAAAGCAAGTCCAACACTGATTCTGTAGTGTATTCACTCCACTAAGTGGAAGGATGTTTGTTTACAGTTTGTAAGAATAATATTCCATCACATTCTTTTCGGATTTTAGTCTTACTTCAGCTTTTATTTCTATCCAAAGAAAATGAGAGTTGTGTTTTTCCTTAAAATCTAGAAACTCTTGATGTGCAATTCTGCTTCATTTCCTACTGTATAAAATATGCTGTAGACAATATTGCCTTAGTGGATACATTTACTTAATTAGATGATCATGAAACTAACTTTTTTTGGAATAGCTGTTAGATGCTAATTTAATGTAAATTTTTCACAAGTGAATATTAAAGGTTGAAGCCAATTCAGAATTATCCAGGCAATTGACTTATGTTTATATACACACTTATTTTAAATATTATGAATCAAATTTTGTCACATTCTTTTGTAAGTTTACTGGGGAACAGCCACTACCCAGATAGTACTGCTAGTTAACGAGAGCTGCTTCTGAAGAACCAGAGCAACTCACATAACAAGTGAAGCATGTTGTCCATCCTAATGGCTATATCCTTATGTGTATGCTGCTACCTACTGAATTTCCCCAAGAGGTTCTCTTCAGTTCTGTCTCAGCCCCAGAGAATGTGGCGACAGAAGGGGTTAGTCTTCACTTTTAAATAGCATAGCTTTCTTCTTTTTTTGTTGGTGAACTACGGTAACAGCTTCATTTACATTAGTGTTCTCTTAAGAATTTCTTCAATGATACGGCATTAGAAACACACTCAGAATAAGTTTGGTAACTGAACTAAACAGGTAAATAAGAAAATTATTCTTATGTCAATAATACTTCCTTGAACAGCTTAGGAGTGTGGACAGACAAAAGCCTAATTTGGACTATATAGAATACTATATTTCCTTTTTTTTTTTTTTAATTTTACTTTAATTTTTGTGCTTTCAAATCTGTTTTATTTGATTTATTGATTGATTATGTTTTATTCTAATACTGGTATTTCTGTGTTTTCATGAAATCTTCTGCATTTCCTTTTGTAGGAAGGCAATAAAATAATGGGAAAGATCCAAGAGTCCACAAAAACAGACTGAAAGATAGACAACGTCTACTGCATTCCAGGTGTGTTTGTGTCCATCTGAGAAGTATTTTTTTGTTTTTTGCTCAGATATTCAAGTTTAATGAATAATTAGTTATTCATATCAGGTATAAAATCTTAGGCAAGCTTAAGAAGCCAAGTGCTCATGGTAATCATCCTTGATGTGGTTCTGGTTCCTGCTCTGAATCAGAAGAACATTAGTGTGGAGACAATTTCTTCAATCACGATCTACATGCTCTTCTGGGATTTCATTTTTCTCTTCTAAACAGAAATTCTTTAATATACTTCGCAAGAAGATAAATTTTCATTTCAGTGAAAAGGTATGTAATCATCTGATCCTGAAAGCTTTGCCAAATGGTGTTAAATTGCTTGAGACAAGTATGATTTTGGCTGTTTTACTGGAGGAGATTTCAAAACTTCCAGAAAGGGATGATAAAGAAACATCAGCAAAATATGAGAATTTGATGGAGGCTACACTCTCTGTCTCTTGTACAGGATAGATCAATTATCCACATTCACGATCAAAAGACTCATTATGTGGACAGACTGAGGTGAAGATTACTGGTAGTCAGTGGTTCCAACAAGTAAGTGAAGTTTTTTGAATCAGAAGTATGTTATTTTTAAGAGGTTTTTTTTTTTTTTTTTTTAAATCTTCTTTCTGAAAGATAAAAGGCAGATATGATAGCAGTAACTCTTATGTTAAAAGCTGTGATTAATAGGTGGTGCTAAGACAGTCATGCTGAACAGAGATCCTTTTTATATGTAGGTATTTTGAAAATCATTGCATCAAGATAGAAAAAAACAGACTCTTTAGTAGGAATTAATTTTCTGTGGAATATTATTCTAAAGCAAATTTAGTAACTGCAGTGGTGTTGGCTGAGAATGGAAATGAGGAAGAAAGAGAGGAAGAACAGAAAGACCCCAACTTTAATTCTTAGAAGTAGTACATAATACTGATAATGTGTTTATCTTCCAAAAACTCTTACACAAATTGTATTGCTATGAAAAATTACGATATTGGAAACAGAAGTAATTTGTCACGATGCAGGTGCAAAATGCATTTAGTGGTACAGTCTGCTTTGCTCTAGAAAGGCCTGATGTGATGCTCTGGTATTTTAGTTTGTATAGCTATCAAGCTTTTCATAAGACTGACTATTATTTCTCACAGTGTGAAATTTCTACTGAATTTCTAAAATGGTGATTCTCTGAAAGCACATAGTAAACAACTGCATGTTTTGTGAAAAGCTTTGTGTACCTCACTAATGGGGATTTAATAACATGCTTGATCCTATTCAGCTCTGTTTGCTAAGTGTTCAAATATCACAAAAAATAACAAAAAACTTTGAAAACTTAAATTTCAGTACATAGTCATATCAGCAAGCTTTTTATTTTTCAGTAAACCTCACCTTCTCCCTGAAACGTATCAGAAGTCAAATATTAGCTAAAAAATACTTTTTTCTTTTAAATCTGGATGACATTGGTTTTGCCTTTATTCTGTCTACTTTTCAGTGAAATGAGCAACAGTATAAACCTTTTCTCTTGTTTTTTAACCAATTTTAGTGTGCAAAGGAAAAAGAGACATTACTTAGATGCAACTAGACTCAGTTATAATTATCTAAACTTTGCTTTATTAACATCTTTGTAAATCCAAATACTGACCAAAAAGTGAGATTGTTTGGCTGCCCCTCAAAGGATATTCAGCATATTTGATCAATTCTAGAAATATCTTGCTTGAAAAGCTATTTGTACAGTTCTTAAAAAAAACAGTATCTCCTTTGGAATATTTCATGACATTCAGCCTGAAAACAGCCAATAAAAGGTTTTAGAAAACACAATGGTTGCAGCAATTCTAAGGTCTGAAAGTAAGAAGAGTGCAAAATAGCAGCGCATTGTTTCTTATGTCTTTATTACATTTTTAGTATTAGAATCATAGAATCATAGAATCATAGAATCATAGGGTTGGAAGGGACCTCTGGAGATCATCTAGTCCAACCCCCTGCCAGAGCAGGGTCACCTTAGAGCAGGTTGCACAGGAACGCGTCCAGGTGGGTTTTGAATGTCTCCAGAGACGGAGACTCCACCACCTCTCTGGGCAGCTTGTTCCAGTGCTCTGCCACCCTCAAAGTAAAGAAGTTTCTCCTCATGTTTAGATGGAACTTCCTATGCTCAAGTTTGTACCCATTACCTCTTGTCCTATTGCCTGGCGCCATTGAAAAGAGCCTGGCCCCCTCCTCCTGACACCCACCCTTTAAGTATTTGTATGCATTAATGTGGTCACCCCTCAGCCGTCTCTTTTCCAGACTAAACAGACCCAATTCCCTCAGCCTTTCCTCATAAGAGAGGTGTTCCAGTCCCCTAATCATCTTGGTAGCCCTATGCTGCACCCTCTCCAGCAGTTCCCTGTCCTTCTTGAGCTGGGGAGCCCAGAACTGGACACAGTACTCGAGGTGTGGCCTCACCAAGGCAGAGTAGAGGGGGAGGATGACCTCCCTCGACCTGCATGGCATGCACGGTCCCTTTTGTTAGCC
>VYZM01010445.1:102134-125851 GCA_013398915.1 Dromas ardeola
TCTTTCCAGGGATGGAGGTGAGGCTGACCGGTCTGTAGTTCCCCAGGTCCCCTTTCTTGCCCTTTTTGAAGACTGGAGTGACATTGGCTTTCCTCCAATCTTCAGGCACCTCGCCTGTTCTCCAGGACCTTTCAAAGATGGTGGAGAGCGGCCCAGCGATGACTTCTGCCAGCTCCCTCAGCACTCTCGTGTGCATCCCATCAGGGCCCATAGACTTGTGAATATCTAATTGGCCTAACTGGTCCCTCACTTGATCCTCCTCAACCCAGGGAAAGTCTTCCTCTTGCCCCGTTACTTTCTCCAAGGCCTGGGACTCCTGGGGGCTCGGCTGGGTAGTAAAGACTGACGCAAAGAAGGCATTCAATAACTCCGCCTTCTCCAGATTCCTTCAAACCAGATTACTCAGGGTTTGGTTCCATCAGGTCTCAAAAACTGCCAAGGATGGAGACTGCACAGCCTTTCTGAAGCAACCTGTTCTAGTGCCAGATTGTCTTCATGAGGAAAAAGTTTTTCCCTATATGCAGATGAGATGTCCCTTGTTTAAACTTATGGTCGCTGTCTGTCATCCTCCTGCCATGGACCGCTGTGATGACATGACTCCATCTTTTCTCCGGCAAGGTGGGCTGCTGTTAGGTTCCCTCAAATTCATCTCTTCTCCAGGTTGAACAAGCTCCAGCCCCCCACCAGCGTGGTAGCTCCTTGCTGAACGTGCTCCAGTTAATCAATACCTTTCCTCTGTGGAGGGTCCCAAAACTAACAGCCTAATGACTGATGAGGAGAGGGGGATAATTATTCCTCTGCAACTCCTGTCCATGTTAGTACAGCCCTGGTTGATCTCGCCCTTCTTTGCTGCCAGGACACACTGCTGGCTCATGCCCAGCTTGCTACCTACCAACACCCCCTCAGGTCCTTCTCAGCAGAGCTGCTCCCCAGCCGGTGTGGTCCCAGCCCATGTCATTCCTGAAGGGCCTTTCTTCCCAGGAGCAAGACTTGGCATTTGTCCTTGATGAATTTCATGAGGTTCCTGGCAGCTCATTCCTCCAGCCTGTCCAGGTCCCTCTGGATGGCGGCTGTAATGCTGAAAGTATCCACTATTCTGTGTAATTTGGTGTCATCTGCCATCGTGATGAAAGTGATTGTTGTTACTGTTTCAATTTATGCTATTTATTTAACAGTCGTTCAGAGGAAAAAGCTTACTATTTGTAAGAACAGAAGTGAAGATTATATCTGAATATTGTCCTTGCATGTGCATGTGTATGGGGAATTCATATTTTTTGATTGGCCTGTGGAATATTCTTCTGATTATTTTTTTTGGAAAATATTGCAGCAAAGCTGGTTGTTTACTGAGTTTGAGATTGTAAAATTTTATTTTGTTCTGAAATTTAATATGTATTTTTATATTTGACAGAAGAGTCTTCTAAACATTTATCAGAAAACTATGTAACAATATTGTCTCTTTAAGGGAAAAATATCTTTTTGACTTGATGAGTCAGTATTTTGGTTATTGATCAAATTTTTAATGGCCTGTTTCAGCAACCTGACACAAGTAAACATGTTGCAGTTAAATCTACATCTGTATCTATACCTGTATCTATATCTATATCATCTATATATCTATATCTATATTATATCTACATCTATATCAGGGATTTAGATATCACTGATGGGCATGTTCAGAAGACTGATAACACAGGCCAGTCTTTGTTTTAAAACAAAACTACTTATTTCATTCATTAACTACACACTTCATGATAACGTTTAATTTTTATGTATTATTGATCACTATCACTATGTACTCACTACAAATACAAAGCTGTCAGTCTTTGGCATGCGTATTCTGTGCATACGTATGTATTTATGTGGAACATGTCCTTAAAACAAGCTTTAGGATAATGACGAGAGGTGTAAAGTTTCATATTCTGCTTCTTCAAGACTGTACACAGGGATGTGACTCTCTTAAAGTACCCGTTCTTCCAAACTAGATAGGTCAAAAAAGTTGTAAATGGAAGTATCGCACTAGGCTTCTAAATATATATTTAAGCACCTCAATGTAAATGCCCTAATTTTCAGGCATCCTGGCTGTTTATAAATCCCATTGAAATCAATACTAACTGGAGAGATAGACAACAAAGAAAGTTTAATTTTGGACTTCTAAAATTTTACTTCCTTCCCACTGGTATTCCTTTTAATACAGGACTGCGTGGTCCTGCTGAGGTAGTTGTTAAACATGGGATAAAATTTTGAAACACTGACGGAATACCATTTCCTCTAAATCTTTTCCATGATAAACCTGTCTAATTTTTTCTGCATTTATAACAAAATTTATGTCTAATTCGTAAAATGAGCACTATATAATGACTTCCCATATGAAATTATCTATAGTGAGAGAGGTCAGGTTTTTTAACATTGTCCCAATACTGGTTTAAAACATGCATTCAGAGCACAAGTGTCTTGTTTATTAGCTTGTGCTGTTAATTAGATGAAACCAGAAGTCTCTAAGCAACCACAGCTCGGTCACTCATAACTTTATTCATTAGTGGATGTAAGGTATTTCCTAATACAGCTCATAAGGCTGCTCATGAGGCTTTATCGGTGCTAATCTACTATTCCTTCTTTTAAGCTTGCAGTATATTGAGAAATTCTAATGTGTGTTAATTAACCTCCTGAGTATGACAATTTCCAGGTAACCAGATTCATTCACCCAACGTATCTACCAGAAGTCTACTCTGCAGTATATTTTTTACTTTGTAATGGTTTTTCAGATCATGGAAACATTAAAACATTCATGATATTATGATATTCAGTAAAAATGCGGTTGCTGGAATTATCTCAGGTATTACTATTCATGCAAAATTGTGCTAAAGCTAAAGAACCGGAAAAAAAAAAAAAAAAAAAGAAAAAAAAGAGACTTTATTTATTATTTTTATTTACCTGAGAATATGTTGTAAAAAAATAATATTCTTTCAGAAGTCTGCCTTTTTAAAAATAGAATCATAGAATCATAGAATACCAGGTTGGAAGGGACCTCAAGGATTTTCTAGTCCAAACTTTCTCGGCAAAAGCACAGTCTAGAGAAGATGGCCCAGTGCCCTGTCCAGCTGAATCTTAAAAGTGTCCAGTGTTGGGAAATCCATCACTTCCCTGGGGGGATTATTCTCATGGCTGATTGTTCTCATTGGCAAGAAATTTCCTCTTGTGTCCGATCGGAATCTCCCCAGCAGTAACTCGTACCGATTACCCCTCATCTTTTCCATGTGACTCCTTGTAAAAAGGGACTCTCCATCTTCTTTGTACCCACCCTTTGAATACTGGAACATGGTGATCAGGTCTCCCCTAAGCCTTCTTTTCTCAAGGCTGAACAAACCCCATTCTCTCAGCTTTTCCTCATACATCTTCTCCATCCTTTGATCATCTTGGTGGCCCTTCTCTGGACCCTCTCCAGCCTGTCCACATCCTGTCCACTGAACAGACCGCTTGTCTAGACTGTAATGCAATCAGTTTCTCACATCAAAAGCAGAAAAGATTGGGTTTAGATCATGTTTATTTTACAGGATTCAAAAGTTTAGTTTAGCAGCTGACCCTAAGTCTCTGTATTTTGTGCAGGGGGAAATCTTTATACAGGTAGTACCTCCTGAACTCAAAGTAGGCTGGAATGATTGAAATAACATCACCTTTGAATTAAGCACCAGGAGACCAAAGGAATGCATAGATCAGAATGAAAGTAAGGTGCCTGACAGATAATTAAAACACAAAATAGAATTTTTCCGCACATATCAAAAAATACAACTTATAAAAATCCACACTTAAACTGAAGTCATAGATAAGAATTAGAAAGACTGTTGTTAACATCAAACAACTGTAATTAAAAAAGGGTATAGCAAGCCCCTATATCTTCTTGATCATTGCATTTCTTACACAATAATTTTTAAATATCAGTGTTCGATCAAAAACATTTTATACTCATGAGTATCAATAAAACATTTTTTTACTAAAATTTCAATCTCTTCTTGAATTCAGAACCCCAAGACAATACAGATACATGTAGAAATACTGAAGTAGTTGGGATTTTGTGTTATTCAACATAATTACAATACTGCTGGTCTTAATAGTAATAATGAAAATTAATTGAAATATATGTTTTCAACAATTCTTCTATATAATTTCTTGGAGAAAATGTAAGCCATATTCCAGTGTTTCAATTAAAAGGTGTTCCTTAAAATTGTAGTTAAAGTTAAATTATTAATTTTTCTTGCTATACTGTACAAATAGTTCACTAAATACTGCATCAAAGATTAGTTAAACTGACATGTGCTAACAAGATATTGCATCATTTTACAAGTCTAGAAAATACCACCAAAGAGATTTGTTTTACAAGTGGGTACAACAGTAATAGCTGCAATGACAAATCATTTGTCATATTCAGAAGTTCTTTTATACTATTTGGAGACCTCGGCAATTTTTCAAATTGATTAAAAGCTGCCATTTGCAACATTGATAAAGTTCTTATGTGCCAAAATCATTCCTATTCACTCTTTGCCTCCTGGGATATATTTGCCTAAAGGCAATATTGAATCAAGTTGTATTTTCTTAGACAACCCATATCATTCTCTTTTTATATAAATCTTTTGATACGTTATTTTACTGGATTTTGTGGTTGCAGTAATCATAATTTCTATTCCCATTACAATTTTCACTCATAATTTTGGAAAAAAAAAAAAAAAGCTGCTGAGCTCATATAAGCGCAGTTCCCCTGGAAATAAGACATTATAAATGAGAATGTTAAAATGTTTGGACTTACATTCAAATGAGGAGAATGAAGAAGTATCTTTCATCTACAGGGAAATGCTACACCAAGAGCAAAATATCTTTGTACAGAAATAGCTAAGAATTGATTACAGCTTTATTATCCTTTCTTTCTATTTTTATTTAAATATTTCTATGTATGTTTGCATTAAAATCATGTCTTTCTACTAATGGCATATATTTATTATGATGTGTAAAACAGATAAACAGCTTTCTGTGAAGACTGCCGATGTAACATTCCAATGTCATGGCATCTGCTACCTTTCTTCAGCAACGCTGCTTGTCAGTCCATAAAATATTCAGCTTCCTGGGGTAAAAGGAAAGAAAGAAATAATGGTTGGGTTCTACTTAATGATGCTCACCAATATAATGCGCATATTTTCATGTTATCTTTATACTTAAAACTAAGGGCCTTCAGGACTGTGAGTAATGAGTCACAAACTCACATACAAACATATTAAAATGTGGTCTGTGATCACTTTCTAACATCAATGAAATGCTTTATCCAGACAGTGCGAGACAGTATCCTATCAACTCTACAGAGACCTAGTATTACGTGGGAAGTAATGCAAACTGTTTTTTTTCATTATAAACCAAACACTGATGCAGATAGAGAGTGCAAAGTCTACCACTCATGTCTTTGCTGTATGCTTCCTATTGCAGGCATTTGTATAGTATAGGATACTACATTATACTCTACTATACTAACCGTATAATATAACAGTATTGGATTTACATCACTTTGCTGCACCATTTCTCTTGCATTTAGCTTACATGTTTGTAAGGCCAGTTTGTCACAACGGACTGTCTTTTATTAGCCAAATGCATGTTGAAATTCCAAAATAATAACATTTCCCATGTCTCTTTGACTCTGTTTTAGTGAACCTGTACTTAATTAAGCATGAATTCCAATGTTTGAGCCTAGAAGGGAGTCATGAATAGTGATGGATGGAGGCTGGTGGACACAAGAGGAGCTAAAAAGCTGTATCACAGATTCATTCAAAACTTGTATCTCCAATCGCAGCCACGCATTCCTAGGGCAAAAAATGCATGCAGTGGTAGTCCAAGCAGCGTGTATACCCACAATGGAATAAAATTTTCATATTGCACAGTAAGACTGATTCACACTGATTTCTAGATCACAAAGAACTGTGAGAACAAATGTATTGCTGCTTGGTCCAGATTGTCCCAGCACCAAAGACCAGTTTTAGAGGACCCAGATCTTCACAGAAGACTGTATCCATGAGTTACTTCTGTGATTGTATGTTTCTGGTTTTATAGTCAATAATTATAAAATATAAAATAAATTTAAAAGTCTGTGAGTAAGGACACAATGAGACAAACCATCATTGTACAGCTTTTGGCTCCCTTTTACTTGTTCCCTTTCTGGTCCCATTATTCTTGCTAAAACTGCAGTGATACAGACACAGATTTCAATATGAGGAATGAGGATGATGTACATCCTGCTCAATCTGTAATCTGAATAATTCAAATATTTTACAAGGAAATAGTAGAACAGGATTCTCTTAGGCAGAAGATCCCTCAATGTCCAGAATATCCCACTGCCTGTATAAATGCAGAAGAAATAGCGTAAAAGAGTAAAATCTGTGGCACTTCCTCTGCTGTTAGATAATCTTTTCACAAAACAAGGACCTTGAGCCCCTATCATGCCTTCTCCCAGGATACCTTCTTTTGTCTTCTGAGTGTCTATTGAGTGTATGAAGAAGTGAGGTTGAATCACCCTACTACGTTCAGGCACATTGCCTTCTT
Organism: Dromas ardeola; assembly: GCA_013398915.1. Lineage (NCBI taxonomy): Eukaryota > Metazoa > Chordata > Aves > Charadriiformes > Dromadidae > Dromas > Dromas ardeola. The sequence goes on from VYZM01010445.1 coordinate 108,708, forward strand.
TAGGCCTTACAGGGCTTAATGTCCCCAAATATGCATTCTGTATCTAGTTTTTAGTCTATTAAGATGCCTTCTGTCTTAGATTGATATACATAGGTCTAAAGCATGACAAGTGTCACTGTTCTGTATTACTTTATAGATTGTGGGTTTGATATATATTACAGGGTCCCTATTTTTCCCTACTGTTGGGTCGATTAACTCAAGAGTCTTGTTTTCTTATACCATTATTGCATGTAGTCATTTTTACTTGAAGCATTCATTGTTCTCTCTACCTAACTTATTTTGTTCAGATAATATTTTCTTGCCTTTTCCTAATCTGAAATCTAAATCTTAAACTGTCTTCAAGGATTTGATGAGCTGGCTCTAAAAGCTCAAGTTATTCAGTTAATAAAGTTTAGAAAGCAGAGATCATCCCTGACAATTCATTTTAAGCTATCTTCTCAGATATACTCATAAAATATGGTTGACCAGATGAGGTGAAAGGAAATGTCTGAGTAGAAAAAAATCGGTGAGTGAACCGTTAACTTTCTTTGTGCTTTTCATATTCTTGTTTGAGTTAAGGGTAATTGCTCCTAGCTTTGTAGGATAGTGTAATACTCCAAGATGCAGAATAATCCTTTTGACACACTCTATCAAGTGCTTTTTAAAAATCAATAAAAACATTATGTAGTTCCCTTGTCTTTATGCTCAAGGAATTTCTCAGTTAGTTGTCATAGAATAAACATCTGCTTGATTGTTTCTCCTTGGCACAAAACCTCACTTGTTATTCTGCCAGTTGACTCCTGATGTGTGGTTTGAGTCCACATCATATCACTCTTAGGGATCATCTGCTGGCACAGCTCAACAGATGCGCACTATTTAATGTAATTTTTTTATTAATAGATACTTCACAAAGGAAGAGAATAATAGAGTTCTCCAAGTTTCAGCAGCTGTGTCACAAATTACTTACTGTTGGTGTTTTTTACTCTTACAGAGTGCTGTCTTCTGGGATGCTTGTATTACCAGACTACCATTTTTAAGAGGAATTACATTGTGCCTCCTATTCTAAAAATATCTTTATATCTGTCTTCTGGGACTTACTCTATTGCAGTTGAGCAAAAATTTATATTTTATTCCAAAATATTTCTCACCATGTAAGCTTCTACTCTTCAAACTTTTACTAATCTTTATTACAACAATCTCCACATCAGTAAATTGCTTGCAGCAATTGCACTCATAATGTTAAAGCCATAGTGTTAAAAAATTATTAAATTGAAGAATTACATGTTTCCATTAAAGACATAGAAAACTCAGTTTCTTTAAAGTGATTTATTTATGGCTTGTAAGAAAATGTCTGCTTAATTACAAGGAAACATAACAACACCATGCATGCAAAACCACTATTCTTTAAAATAGGAGAAAAAAATCATTACATTTCATTCCACTATACATGTGCAATAGATACGTACATTTCAGTCTTCTGAAAATAACAGGCATGTCAATGTCCATGGACAACATTAGCGTACACCTAGAAATGAGCACCTAATGCACAGAATCTTGTTTTTCTCCACTAAGAGGTTTTTAGAAGTCTCATTCCAAAACAATCGTATTAAAAGCTGCCTTTGTCCCTTCTTATTAGGATCACTCTTTCTTCAGATTCATGCCACCTCATGAAAAAAATCAACAGATTTTGAAAGAGGTACACATTAACACTCCAGTATCAAACTGCTTCACTAATAGAGAAGCAGAACTTTTAAAATCAGTATACTGACTGTGATGATTTCCAGAATTATGAAATTAGCTTTTAGTGAGCAATACCAGTTTCAAAATCTCTAGAATAATGACTTTTATTATTTTAATTGGTAATTCAGCAAAGCAGATATTTTTCTCTTGAATTTGAACTACAATTCCAGGCACCTACTTTCCCCATCAGAACAACTAGATTGTGTCATTCAAGCAATTACAGTCAACAGGCTCTTCAGAGGCAACATGTGTCACTGCACAATGGTGAATGCATTTATTTGGCTTAAGTTGGATAAATTACTGAAGTATGGGGTTGGGTTTTTTTTTTTTTAATGCAAATATTTTAACAATAGCTGTGAATAGGGCTGAAATTTATCTTCCTTAGTTTAAAAGCCTTAGAATATTATTCAGACTACTAAATGTCACCTTCTCAGACGGGATACATGGCTTGGGGTAATACTACAAATACAGAAGAAATAGTCCTGAGATCACGCTTTTATAATAATCCCTCTATCAGTTACTCCACTGATAAAAGCATATTAACTTTCTTCAGTAGAAGTATGTTTTTGTTACTTTAAAAAAATATAATACCTATAGTTTTAGATTTCTGGGCATTATGATACAGGTATCGTGGACTTGGATTATATTATGCATTTGAACCCAAGTGTATTTGCAAAAATGTGAATGTGTAAAGTTGTATCACTGACTGAGTCAAGAACATAACAATTTTGAATCATTACAGCTGACACAATGGAAACTAATTGTTGCATAGCTCAAAAAATGTACACAGGCATAATTATGAATAAGAGAATGTTAAATGAGACCGAGGTCCCCACATTACTACTAATGATCACTTGTTACAGAAGGGAATTTTTCATCATATGCATATTTGCTCTTAGAATTAAGTTTATTCTGATACCATTTTAAAACACAGTGTAGGTGGAAAGCTGTAAGCAGTCTTTTTAGCTGATGCATTGAAATTATTGTGCAGGTTAATGAATGTCTCCTGGTTTTGTCTGGATATTTGGTTTCTCATCCTGTACAAAAAGGAAGAAAAGTACCTGCAATAATTACACAGAGTATATTGTTTTCCTTGTTACCCTGAAAAATCCTCAGGGAGGCTGATTTTCAGAACCACAATGTCTGATGTCTGATTCAGAACTAGTCACTCCAGGGGTAATCTTAAAATACCTACAGATTTTCTGAGTACTTAATTTTTGATGTCAGGGTGACAGTGATCCTATCAAAAGGACTATGGACATGCAGATGTATGCATGTACACATTAACATATGCAAAACCATGACCCAATGGAAAACATGTCTTTATAGCTGAAGAAATTTTATATTGCGTTTGCTTCTGGTAGAAATGCTGATATTTTGTAGGCCATTCTAAGTACTATTACTCTCTTCTGTAATGGAAACTATACTTCCCAAAGGACGAGTAATACCAAGAAGAAGACTGTTACAGAATCTAACAGACTAGCTTATTAGCTCATTTTGCTTTTAGAACCATCAGGTTTTGTAATTCAGAGATCTGTTCTAAAATCGATGAAATGTGGTCTCATGATTCCAGCTGCAACATTACTTACATATAAACGTATATTAGCTGGTTTTAAAAAGTTAGCATGCTTAAATGCCAATATCTCACATACCTGAAAGTTAATGTTTTTGTCTCTCAAAGGATCTCTGTTTGTCATCATTATGCTCATCAAATGAACACTTGAAAACAAAATGAAGTAGTTTTAGTTCAATTATTTTTTTATTATTTTTTGATTATTTTTCTTTCCATGTTATTGATTCGTTGTTTAGAATTTTGTAACGCTGGAAACTATTGCAAAAGTATAATGGGGTTAAAAGAGACGCTTGTGTTTTTATAGCTTTCCAGAAAAAGAATTTTTATGTAGAGTGCTAATCTTGTATTCTCTGTTTTGTCAGTTTGCGATTTTCTTTCTTTTATCTCCAATGGTATACCATAGCAATTTATTATATTGTGCATACACGCTGAAATAATGTGTATCCATATGGTTGATTTGGTTTTGCAAATCCAAAAATGATATCAAAGACTAGCAGTGTTCTTAAAAACAGAAAGAAAGTTTGCCAGTCTTTTTACCTCACCTCACACTAAATTAATTCTAACATCAAAATTCCGAACAAGATTTTATGCTCAGCTGCATCATTTAAATTGAATAGTAAATCAAATAGATTCTTTGTAAATTATAGTTATTTTTCATCACCAATCAACTACAAACGTAAAGTAAATTTTCATTTATTTTTTGTTGCTGCTGAGTTTGTTAGGTTTAGTAAGGTGTGTTGCATGTTCTTGTTTAAACTATATTTATATTGCTCTTTAATTCTTGTTACTTTTGTAATCTAAAACCATGGAAGTTATATGCAAAAGGCTGATCATTTATGTCAAAACAAAAAAAATCTAGAAAGTAGGAAACAATACTGACTAGCTGCAGAACTTATTAGAGCAATATTTTTCATATATAGACTTCTGATGAGATTACATGCATAGTTTTCAGATTTAATGCTTATTGAATTATTCAAATATATTCATGATGTCAGACTGTTAAATGTACACAGTTCTGACTGATATAATGGGAAGATTTCTGAATCACATTTTTTAAAACTGGTTTTGAGGTGTTTTGTAGCCTGCAGGTAACCTAAGTCAATAGAACTGTACTGATAACTTGGATTGTAATCGTGATATGGTTATTGGATCAGCTAAGGTAGAGCTAAGTTCTTTGGAAGCATGAATTATTTCTACATGTAGGAATTATAATATTTAGGACCTTCTGCTGTTGTTTTTTCTTCTTTATAATGGAAATAATTTCTGTATTATAGGTGGAAAAAAAGGCTGATGTTCTATCCTTCAGAGTCAAGTAATACAAACTGAGCATGTCTTCTAGGTGTGGCATTATTATTTTCTTTTTAACAGCATCAAAAATACATATATACAAATAGTTTCATACAGAATAATGTGTTTACTTGCTTAAAAGACAGCATAAAACTTTTATACTGATCCATTTAAAAAAAAAAGTGAGTTGATTGTAAAGGTGGAGAAAATTACTGTGTTCAAAGACATTGTTGGAGAAGGAACAAGCAGAAAATAAATAAATATATAAACTGAAGTGACATATCTGTGTAATCTATGACATTTTACCACACTGTTAGAATTTTACTATTTATGTGTTACCATAAAATTTCCAATTACTCATACAAATATTTGCAGATCATGAAACATTTGTTGATTTCAGCCTTATCATTTGGTCACTTAAATATTCACACTGAACAAGTTTAATATAAAAAAAAAATGCTGATTACTTTATTCAGTTAGCTTTAAAAGACTTAGTTGACCTATGTGAAAAAGAAGCTTGTCTTTGGGCCAGTCTCTCATAACCTTTCATGATTTTTTATTACTTGTCCATATTCCTTTTGTTTGCTGTAAAGAGAATAGCACAGCTATAGTATAAAATCTCTTTTCACCATGCTGTTGCCCCTTCATGGTATAGGCCATAATACTACATAAGACCCTGAAAAAGAAGTGTCTGTTTACACCCATGTTCCTTAAATAAGTGCACCTTTCAAGCAGCTAGGTAATGAATTAACAAATAGAATAATCCAAGATTAGGAAAAGCCAAGACAAAGCACCTGTAATGTTGCATAACGAGATCATATAAATTGGAAATGCCCAAGTATTAAGTTCAACACATATCACTGATAGTTACAGGACTTTGGGAACACGCTAAACATATAAAGATGCTAATTATTGGATTAAAAGTAATGTCAGATGCACAACAGAAAATAATAAGGGGGTTTCATAAGGTAAAAGTCAGCCTAAAAATCGTGGAAAAGAATCCATGATTTTGGGTCAATTCACTGAACATCTGGTACCCCATTGTATACTATTTTGGTCTCTAATATATTGTATTAAGTTTTCCAAATAGCATATCATTGTGTTGAACATAAAGAACAAATCCCACAGTTATTCATGTTGTGACTGAGTCTGAATCCTTGGAGTTCTGTTGACGAGGGACTGACTGGAGTGTTAAGCAGGTCACACTGAAAAGCCGGTAAAGAACCTCAGAAGTCTTATGGGTTTTATGTGGCCAGCATGAAAAACAGATTCTAGAAGAAATAATCAACAGTAGTCATTACTATTTTGTAAAGTTTAGACTTTCTTGCTTTAAATTCCAAGCATATGTTATTTGACTTTATTCTTTGACATACGTAATTTAATCAAAGCATGCTGGCCATGAGAACCTACATAAATGAAAGCATTCACAGTGTTCACAATTTGTCAATGTATTTAAATATGACATTTCCATTTCCTGTTTTCTCTGCTGCATAAAAAACATTTTCCAATAGTGAATGGATTGTGAAAAAAAAATCTCCATCGTGGCTTTGGAAACATTCTTGTTAAGTTCTGTTCAGTCAAAAAGCTATGACCAGCAGTTACAACAGAATACATTGAGGAAGTGTTTGAACATCTGATTGTTTGCTTGTAGAACAGTGCTTCAGGAAGGATGCAATGTAACTGCAATATAGAACATTTTATAGTGCAACAGATATGCACTCCTGAGATTATGTAGATCTCAAATTAACCTTATAAGGCTATCAGTAATGCAAATCTCTCAGATTTTTCTGTACAGCATGTCTGCTAACAGAAGCTAAGCATATACATAGTCAACGTATGCTGCTGTTAAAAGGTGTATGGATGAATCTCAGATAAAAGACAGTTAAATATGACATAATTTGAAGAATTTTTATTTGTAAAGGCCAGGTGTTCAAAGTGACAGAATTTATTTCATGTGGCTGGAGCCTAACAAGATAGGTACATGAAAAGACTTTTCAGTTACTAACCTGTAACTGCTATGCCTAGAAAGAGAAACATGTCTTGCAGTACACTTTCATGCAGTATCATCATGATTGTGACTGGTTTGATGAAGTATTGGTCTTTGAAATCTAAATATAGCCAAGATTTCACCTTCACAAAAAGTATTTCTACCTAACTTTGAGGTCAAACAATTTGTGTGTTTGTGTGTGCGACTTTAATGATATCTACTGATATTATAACTTGTTGATTGTGAATCCTGATAGATTTTGGGGCTGATGATTATCTATGAGACAGAAACTAAAAATCATATATATGTTTTGTTGAATTGGGAGAGTGTCATGATTTAATCCCAGCTGGCAACTAGGACCATGCAGCTGCTCACTCACTTCTCCCCCTGGTTGGGATGGGGGAGAGAATCAGAAGAGTAAAAGTGAGAGAATTCATGGATCGAGATAAAGACAATTTAATAGAGTATAGCAAAAGCCATGCACAGAAGCAAAACAAAACAAGGAATTCATTCACCACTTCCCATCGGCAGGTAGGTGTTCAGCCTTTTCCAGAAAAGCAGGGCTCCATCACACCTAACGGTTACTTGAGAAGACAAAACACCATAACTCTGAACATCCCCGCCTTCCTTCTTCTTCCCCAGCTTTACACACTGAGCCTGACTCCATATGCTATGAATACTTTGGACAGTTGGGATCAGCTGTCCTGCCTGTGTCTCCTTCCAACTTTTTGTGCACTCCCAGCCTACTTACTGGCAGGGCAGTGTGAGGAGCAGAAAAGGCCTTGACTGCTTAGCAACAACCGAAAACATTAGTGTGCTACTGTGGCAGAGAGAAAGAGACTTCACTGTGAGGTTCAAATTAACAATTTATTTAGACTTCACTCACAGGTCCGATACGCCACTATTGCAGGTTTTATGGATATAAAGGAGAATGCACTATTGCAATTTAAAAAGTAATTCACAGAATACTCTATTACAACCTACAAGTGATCCTGAAAAAGTACTAACACGAACCACAAGCACGCTAGATATTAATACCTTAAAAGAGTGCACTGATCATGATCTTAAAGCATGCCAATACCACACATATGTTACTTAATCACACGCTGTTTCTCAGGTAAGGCCACTTAATCCCTGGGAAGTTACCCTGTACAGCGTCCTGGACAAAGGGGGGAAGAATCTCCTACAGGCCAGCGGTATCATTGGAAGACTCACCATTTTTATCCCCAAACCTTATGGTTTATATTTCCTGATTCAATGGGTGTGCAGGATTATACCTGAGTGGATTAGCACAAGAAATATGCTATATTGTTTTATATTACTATATTTCAAGGTGAGGAATAGATACTGACATCAGAAAGGAAGTTCACTGGACCAAAATGTAAACTCCTAAATAAATATCATATCATGCTTTTTCCAGCCAGATGATTCCTACAGATGAGGATCTACTGTATTACATTTATGATAATGAAATGTAATGCTATTATAAAATATATTTATTAATGAGACATGTAGATTCAGCCCTATGCTACATACATCTAAAGTTCTTGTAAAGAACATTGTTCATTGCTTATATATGAATAGAATTAAAAGATACTAATACCGCTTCTGAAAGCCCGAAGTTTTAAAGCTCCTACCCAATCGTTTAGATAGATGTTGCTAAAATATTACTGGTCTCTCATAGTAGTGTTTCATGTTCTTTCTGCTCATTACTCTATTCATTGTTTCCTTATTTCAATTTCTCACCCCAAATCACTCACTTTTCTTCAATTTAAGTAGTGCTATAGTTTAAAATTCTTCCTGCTATCACTGTTTCTGAGGCTTTTATCTTTACTTCTGCTGAACTGGCCTCAAGGAGGCAGAACCTGCTGCTTTGATTGACAGGAACAGTTACTTTCAGTAATTTCAATTGAATATATTCAAGAATGAACAGACTAACAATGCCAATCAAGGCATTTTGTGGCCATTCTGTAAAACGGATCAAGCATTCAGGAAATTTGCTAACATACTCTTACATTGATCATAGAATCATAGAATGGTTAGAGTTAGAAGGGACCTTAAAGAGCATCTAGTTCCAACCCCCCTGCCATGGGCAGGGACACCTCCCACTAGACCAGGCTGCTCAAAGCCCCATCCAGCCTGGCCTTGAACACTTCCAGGGATGGGGCATCCACAACTTCTCTGGGCAGCCTGTTCCAGTGCCTCACCACCCTCACAGTAAAGAATTTTTTCCTGATATCCAATCTAACTCTACCCTCTTTCAGTTTAAAACCATTACCCCTCGTCCTATCGCTACACTCCCTGATCAAGAGTCCCTCCCCACTTTTTCTGTAGGCCCCTTTTAAGTACTGAAAGACTGCTATAAGGTCTCCCCAGAGTCTTCTCTTCTGCAGACGGAACAACCCCAACTCTCTCAGCCTGTCTTCATAGGAGAGATGCTCCAGCCCTCTGATCATCTTTGTAGCCCTCCTCTGGACTCGCTCCAACAGGTCCAGGTCCTTATGTTGGGGGCCCCAGAGCTAGACGCAGTACTCCAGGTGGGGTCTCACCAGAGTAGAGTAGAGGCACAGAATCACCTCCCTCGACCTGCTGGCCACTCTTCTTTTGATGCAGCTCAGGATGTGGTTGGCTTTCTGGACTGCGACTGCACATTGCTGACTCATCTTGAGCTTCTCATTCATTTGATACACTTGTCAGGTACAGAATGAGAAAGTAAAACTAGAAAGATGCCAACAAAACTTTTTTTTTTTCTTTTTTGTGTCATGAAATGTAGGATGATACACATAGAAATGAATAATGTCTGACTAGATTAGGAATTAATTTTTATACTTTTATATGGATTTTTTTATTGTTATTTTTTTTTCCCTCCTTCCTAAAAGATTTGTTTAATTGTCTAGTTTTTGTTTCTCTTCTCTAGTTCGGATGGAATGGCAACTTAACAATATGATATTTGTAACTTTGACTCTTACACTTTTCCACTTATTCTATTGATCTAATATAAACCATGGAGCAGAAATATAAGTAACATTTTCTTTAAAGCACTATTTTATGGACTCCTTGTGCTGGAAGAATTGCTATTCCACCTTCTTGATATGGGGCATACTCTCCCAAGCGTGCAGAAGAGCTGGATGCATGGACTATTCCTGTTGTTTTGGATCCTTTACATGAGGAGTTTACTTCACCTGTTCCTCTTTGAGCTTACTTAACTTTTAAAAAATTCCCAAGTTTGAACAATAGAAATTTTCTTTAATATTAATTCTAATAAACCCATCACTGATTCATGACTTCATTCCTTAAGTGAAGTATACTTTCATATAAAATGTATATTATGCGTGTTTAATTTTATATATATATGTGTATATATATGCGCTCCAATACCTGTGCAGTTACTGAAAACTCTGTGAAAACAAGCAGCGTGATAGACTGGTGAAAAGTTTTCTTTAATTATTCACATTAAAGCTCTATTTAATAGTTTTTAAACTCAAAATAAGACAGTCATAAGACTTCAGGTTATGATATTCAAAGGTGTTTAATGTGGCCTTATTCTGTTTTCACTCATAACAATGGTAGAACTCCCACTGACTTTAGTGCTAGATGAATTGTCATTGCCCTTTTAAAAATCCCCCACTTGATATTAACATCTAATTAACAACACTCTTATTTCACCGAAGGATAAATTTCAGCCAATTGCTACAGATCATATATTAAAACTACTAGCATGGGTTCAAGGTTTTTGAGAAGCCCTTTTCTCCAGGTTGTTCAAAATTGTGAAACTTCTCTAGACCATCTGCTGTTCTCCACAATGATTAAATACGCCACTCTGTAGACATCTTTTTTTTTTCTTATAGCTTTCCTTTGTGGTGCTTAGCCTTAGTCTCTATTAAGGGACACTGTGAGAAAGAGCTTGTGCTACTCCTTCACTTAGGAAATGTCATTGCTGAATGTTGTTTGTTCTTTCTGCAGCTCTCAGTTTGTTTTTCTTTTTCAGGACGTTTTGTTCCCCTCCAGCTCTGTGCATAAGTTTGTATGCATCTTGTAGTTTCTATTAACTTTGTTTGTTGGCCATGAATTTTGGCTGTGAAACTGATGTTTAAGGCCAAAAACCTTGTTATTTTATCCTATATTCTGATTTTAATGATGCAGTTACACTAATAAAAGATCCTTGAGTGACCAGTTCTTGATGACCACACCAATGGATTCAAACAGGATATCTGCAAATGGATTTAAGGATATCTTCAGATAAGGATTTTCTGATTTAACTACATCTGTTTAGAAGTTCACTTTTTGTTAAACACGGTTCAGGTTTTACAACATCTCTGAGCTGTCTTTATGAGTTATATACTCAATTTCCATTGCTGTCTTTCAAAATCCAGAAGTAAGCCATATGACAGCTGTATTCTTTTGAACTGATATTTAAGAGGCTATTTTTCTTCCAATCTCTTAAGAACTAAATTTATTGGATGTAAATTCTGGAAGAAAGAAGAGTAAGTCTCCCATCTTTCCCTCTAATTCCTCCTCCCTCTCTAAAAACATGCACAATTCCTATTACATTTGTCTGTTAGTAAACCATGCTGACAGTAAGTGGACTTTCTTTATGTCTTATTTGTTACTGTAGTTTCCCATCACGAAGTAGCCTTCACTAGACTCATTATGAAAGTAAGTAGTAATGCAATATTTCCTTTTACAGTCATAGTTTTTATTCCTATTCATTTCAGAAATAACACACCAAATATGCACCAAATATTCCTGTTAACCAGGGTTGCTCTTCCCGTATTTAGAGAATGTTGTGACTCAAATATTCAAATGATGAAATAACCTTTTATTTTATGGTACTTAATATCCAAAAAAAAAAAAAAAAGGAAAAACACATTTTTCAATCCTACTGTTTCAATATTGAAAGGGTCGCAGCAGAAAAAAAGTGTAGTGCTTTAATTTTTATAAAGGTAAATTAATTTTCTTTAGTTTGTCTCTGGGGAAAAAAAAAAAAAAAACAAACCAGGAATATTAAAGTATATTTGTTGCAGTTTGTCATTAGAAAACCAAAAGTTGAACCTTGAGAGTTGGAAGTGCCCAGAAATCCAAACAATAAGACATTGGTTTCTCAGAGACTGCTCAATAGATGTTCCATCCATTTATATTTGGCTACATTTTCAAGGATTATTTGAAGACTTTGTTTTTGAAAGCAACTAAGTATTATAGATAAAAGCTTCAAAAATTCTCTGAATTTCACTTCAATAGCTTTCCTATTTCCATTCTTGTTTTTCCTTTGGCTTAATGGCAATTATATCTTTTAAAGAAATTTACTACAACAGATATGAAAACTGAATAACAAACTTTAGGTGTTAATGCATTAATCTGAAAATATTTTCATAATGTGATAGTGTCTTTCAGGTTTGAAAATCCTAACAGAGGAAAATGTAGAACTTTTTGCAACATGTATGGTTTTTAGGTTTTCTCTTCTATAAAAACTAGAAAATATAGTGAAATCCATCCTGCAACAGGATATACACTATTTCATAGAAGAAAGCTGGTGCTAAAAAGTATTTATGTGTCTATGTCACACGTTATTTAAAAAATCGTAATAGAAATCTAACTCTCTGTTTTTGGGAAGGGCTCTCAAATTCTACTGACTGGGGTGAATTTAACCTGGTGATAATTATTACGTAACAAACCAAACTTAGTTTTTACATCAGGAAAAAGATATATGTGAATCTATGGGGGTTTTATAACACTAAGGACTGTTAAATTACACCACTGGAAAGATCCTGAACATGTTATATTAAGCCCGAAGAAAGATAATCCTTCTCTCTTTCTTCACAGGAAAAGAGGCAGTTCCAGAACTCAATATTAGAAAATATCACAATGAAAACATATATAGTCACTAGTTAATTATTTCCTGATAGGCAATTCATTTTTAGATTGACATCTTTGGAAAGATGCCCTAAGAATGGCAGGGGAGTGTGATGTTTTATCATAAAAGCAACAACAACAATTTGGATTTGCAACTCATCTTAAAGCTCTGCATATGCTGCTAGGAGCTGCCCCGGGGTGGTTTGATAGGTCTTAGGAAGCTGTGAAAAGGCAGATGGAAAATATTCTGTGAGAGCACAGAAGTGGCAAAGAAGGACAGCAAAGACATTGAATGTGCCAAACACAAGGTAGAACAATATGCTTTTTCCTGTTTTTTTACTCTTGTCTAAGCAAGTGACATTTAGACATCGTCAGGGGCAGGATACTGCAGATATATGTGATCTTCGGCCTAGGCCATTATTGATGTTGCTATAGTCTCAGAATCTTACGGCATTTTCAACACAAGTGTTTTTTACATTGCCAGTGCTTAAGGTTTTATTCCCACTGCAACAAACTCTGAATCTCACAGTGCAAGCCATACAAACTCAAAATCCACTCCCTTTATTATCCCATAAATCCCCAGTGATTTTTGTAGAGTAAGCACAATACATACACATTCGATAATCTACTATATCTTTCTCTCTTAAATCCTATAATGCAAACCTTCATTAAAATACTAAGATACTAAATGTGGCAAAGTTAAAAAGATTTTTAAAAGATGAAAAAAGAAGGGTATAAAAGTCATTTTGTATAAAGAACATTATGGTCCTGATCCTTCTTCTCATTTTATTCAATGTTAATATTCCTCAGACTTCAACAGAAGCAGGATCAAACCTCTCACGAGCAGTGGCATTTTGATATATTACACCAATACATCACCCTATGCAGCTTCTTGATGATGTATTGCACTAGTGCTTTATCAAAGTGTCATTGCTCTGATGAAGGCATAGCACCTTCTGGCAAAGCCCTGTAATGAAAACTGTTATGTTGTAGAAGAGGTTATGTTATGTTATGTTATGTTATGTTATGTTATGTTATGTTATGTTATGCTATGCTATGCTATGCTATGCTATGCTAAGCTGTATTATATTATACTATGCCATGTTTTATGCTGTTATACTAAGGAAAAATATCAGAAAGAAACATTAGGTTCCAGGAATGAATGCAGAGGTGGATATGCCAAGTGATCAGACAGACAAAATTCACACAATTAAGTTTTCACGGGCTGCTAAAGTAATGCTGTTTGAAACTTTTTGTCCCATACTTTTTCAGTATCTTGATTGTTGGTTTTGATAGAACCCCCAAAATTTAAAAAGCAGTGATGAATAATTTGCCTCAACAATGATGTCTAAGTTAGGGAGAATATTTACATTTGGCGCAGTCCCTCTTCCCAACTCGTCATGTGGCAATTCTTTCTGAAAAAGGTTATTTCATAATATATCACACTTTTGGAAATTCAAGATAGAAATTTGAAACTGTATGCAGAACTTGCAGGTACAAATATCTTGTTGTGTTTAAGACACTTGTTGACTGGGAAGACAGAAGGCTGAAACTGGCTGCACAAAATAGTTTGATGAAATTGTTAAACCCTCACCTCCTTTCTGAACATAATAAGGCTTTCCTCAAGTTTTATTACCCATATTGCACATAACAATCTGAAAAAAAAAATCACATTAAGATCAACAGCAAAGATAGTAAAATCATTCAGCATAGCTGTAAGTTTATTTCCATTGCAATGGAGGTGTCAAATAAACATCTAAACAAACACATAATATAAAAAACAAAGCAAAATCAGCTACGATGAAAACAGAATACTTGATGAGAGGCTTATTATGAATGTCTAACACTACCCCTAAGGTTACAATTCAGAATACAAAAGACGGAAGTATGCATAACAATAAACAATATTTTCAAAGTTTAGTCTTTCTGGAAGGTCATGTAAGGCCTGGTTGTGCTATCCCTATGCACACTGATTTCTGCTTTATTTGAGCAGTACAAATCTATTCGTCCTGGATTTTTTTACTATTATTTGAAAATAATGCTACTAATGCTATAATTCATAAAGGATATAGTCAAGACTAAAGATAATTGAAAAGTAGCTAATATTTTGCCTCAATTTGCATTAGGTGTGTGTGAGCTCTCTTTGTGTGAGCATCATAAAAGTCACCTTTTGGGATAAAGATGGATTTTTGCTGCTCGTTTTCACGACACCTCAATGACACTGCTTTACATAATGTGAATGTGGTTGATTCTCTATATTCTAGCTGCTTTCTCTCAGGTGGATTTATAAAGGAAGTAAGATATAAACTGGATAAACTGTTACTGGATAGGCCTTGATGAAATCTTTTCTAAGGTTGCAGCTTACAGAGCTGCAGCCCAGGTTCTTGTCCGTCCTACAGCAATGCCAGTGGAAATACAACTACAAAAATGCATGATTTATTACCTGTATGTTTCTATTTACTTAAAAAGATTTAACTTTAGATTTGCTTGAAAAAAATTTCATGTCTTCCATGAAAAAATATTTGTTTTGCTTCTCCCAGAAATACTACTAGGAGGCTTGGATTTGTTTAATTATTTACACATTACTTATAAAACAAATGTTTTTAACATAGCTCTCTAAAATCAAATAAATAGCATTTATTTGTTATGTATAGCTTGCAGTTTGACTACCTTTTCTGCATTTGTGGAATTTTGTTAAGTACTGTTTTAATGACATCTGTCAGAGTGTACTTTGGATATTATCCTGATTTGTGTACGTTGATAGACAATGGATTTAGCCTAGTTTTCTCAGATTTCATATAATTAATTAATTACCTTTATTTTTTCCATATTTATTGTCTTATCTTCTAGCATTTATTGCTAAGGAAGCTCTTATTACTAGCAAGTGAGCTGAAAAGCCAAGAATGAGACCTGTTAACAATATTTAACATACAAACACAGAGAAAGAGAGTGATGCCGCAGATCATTGTTATTTTTACTCTACATTCTACAGACATTCATGAAAATATGAAGTGTTGAACATCCCCAACTCTCTTTGAAACAGTGGAACTCTGGAGAATTGGTAGCTACATTTCAATGAAGTACAAATAATAATATCGTGATCTGACAAAATAGAAAATATGGCATCTGTGGGTTAACACATCCCCCAGTTCCCATGTATGTTTCGTTAGTTCTACACTACATTTGTAAACAGCAGAAATGATGAAAAAATAAATAAGTAGCATTTATCATGGTCTCAATCACGTTCAAATATGTGCTTCCACAGAGCGCTGTAATTTCTTACTTATGGAAAATCAATTCCCTCTTCTACTAAAACGTATCCAATAAAGCACCATTATGGTCCAGCAACTGTAGAATTTATTAATTTTTACTTGACATTACTAGCAAACAATACTGCAAAACACTGATATATTTTATAGGTATAATTAATTTTTTCTCTATTTGCCATATGCCCATTACATCAGTTTATGTTAATTGTTACTGGTTAGCAAAGGTTCAGCAACAGCTTTAAAGACCTTCCCATATTAGCATAGCTACAATAGCTACTTTACTCAGTATTGTACAGTAACGGGCTAGGTTTCAGTCTATGTAAGCTGTATTGTATGTGATAATAAAAATTATCTCAATTTTTAAATTGCTTTATTTTAGTACTGGATGGCAAGAAAAGTGAATCAATTGTTTTTCTTGTCCTTTCCCAAATTTCTCTTTCATTCTCTGGCCGGTAAGAAACGTCCCACTTCATAATGTTATATATTGTGTTCTACCAAAGGCCTTTCATTGCCACCACACAGAAATGAAGATCACATCTTGCCCATTTTAAACTTCTTCCTCCCCTTGCCTGTACCATTTTTCTTGTTTATAAACATGAGGAGAAAATAACACAAGACATAATGTCTTTTTTCTGATAATGTCTTTTAATTTACTAAGCATTTTGCAGTTTAAGTATCACTTTTACGGTGAATGTTTTTTCTTGGTGGAAAAATATTTAAAAATTAAAAATAAAATAAAAGAAAAATCATATTGAACTTAAATAATGATATGGAAGCAACTATTTAGCTCTGAAAACCTATGGGTTAGATGAGGCATCTAACATGATTGTTTTCATGTTTTTGCAAAGATTGTATTGAGTTGGGCTGTTGAGGCATAATTATAAATCAAATAAAGAAGATTGATTTGACACTGAAACCAACATGACTGTGTAAATGGGATTCTGCAATAACTGTATATTCTTCATTTTATGGGCTTAAATTCCAGCTTGGATCAGGAAGTCCATGTCCAGGCTGCAACTTGGCTGGAGACAGGCAGAGTGATGGGCACAGCACAGGCATGGACTGGGAGCCTGGGCAGGTAAGGCTGGTCATGGCCATCAAGGCATTGGTGAACTCAGACCTGACATTTCCCAAGTATGAGCCATAAGAAGCAATGCTTTAAAAGTTTGCTTTTATGACAATATCCTGCTAATGTTTAGTCATCTGCAAAGAGACACCCCACTGCTTTCAGCTATCCAAGGGTGAGAACAGATTTACACAGGTGTTCTTGGTAAAGACAAAATTACTTCCTGTAAATATTTTCTCTACAAGTGTAAGCTATAATGGATTGATAATGACTTCCTCTTCCCCACTGAGATGGTAGGTATTTGCATATTTTCACTCAGCCTACTTTTCGCTTGAAAAAAATAGTTGAAAGAGAAAGCCAGTATTTTGGGTTCATGGAATCATGGAATCATGG
>VYZM01010446.1:5367-18143 GCA_013398915.1 Dromas ardeola
CGGCGAGGGGAGACTGTCGGAGTTCACCGACAAATCTGGGGTGGCCAAAACTGGGGTCTCCCCTGGGAGCAGGAGAAGCAGAAAGAGTTGAGGGCTGTGGCAGGGAGGGGGGACTGCAGCAAAACCAAAACACACCAGTGAGTTCCCATCCTCACCAGCAGCGATTTGCTGTTGCAGCCTGGTCCCTGGGCCCCCAGACCTTTCCATGGCCCTGCCAAATTCCATGGGAACGAGGAGGATGAGAGATGGGCACCCCACGACTGTCCCCCGCCACCCCCTTGGGATGACAGAGAAGACAACCGAGGACCTGAGGACTGCTTCAAAGAGGACTGGGACCCGGTGAGGGGAAGATGGGCTGGCGGGGGTGGCAGCTGTGTGGCTACCTGCAGCGTGCCACCATCCTCACCGGCAGTGATTGCCATTGCAGCCCGGTCCCTGGTACTGCGGAGCGGTCCCTGGCCCTGACGACTCCCCCTGGGATGAGGAGGACAGGAGATGGGCACCCCACGACTGTCCCCCGCCACCCCCTTGGGATGACAGAGAAGACAACCGAGGACCTGAGGACTACTTCGAAGAGGACTGGTACCCGGTGAGGGGGGGGTGGGCCAGCGGGGTGGCAGTGGCCACCGAGGGCAGGGAGCGGGTGAGATGGGGCAGGGGCCATTCACTGCCCTGGTGACAATGGCAGGGCATGGGGACAGGTTTCCCTGCATGGTGCTGGGAGCAGCGGCAGCCCCTGTCCTGGTCCATGTCTAAACCCACCCCCTTCCCCGCAGGAGCCGCCGCTGCCGGGTCCCAACTGCTTTGCCTGGCCTGAATTCCCCGAGGAGGAGGAGCACCCACCCTGCCCCCCCGCCAGCCTGCCAGGGTGGGTGCCCGTGCCAAGGATGGGGGGGACCCTGCAGCTGTGGGGTGGTGAGCAGGGCCAGGCTCTGCTCCGGTGCACAGCCATGGCGTGATGCAGCATTGACACTGGCCCTACTCAGGGTGGGGGGGTTTGCACCCAAGACCACTTCCAGCCTAAATTTTCCCCTCCCCGGGGCTGCCTTTGCTCCTGCAGGGAGCAAGGCGCCTTCCAGGGTGGCTTCCCGTCCTGGAGCTATCGTGGCCCAGGTAGGAAACGCCGACGTCTTCGCCATGGCCATCGAGAGTTGACCTTTGTCCAGCGCCTCCCACATCCCAGACCTTCCAGAGGTGTGTGCTGACCCTGTACCGGCTGCCCGGGGCTGCGAGGGGACCCACGCCTGCTCGCCAGCACCCCCTCGGTGCTCACCAGCATCTCGGGCAGAGCGAGGAGTCGCTCCCATTGTGTTTCTCGCTCCGCAGGGAATCAGCCATCCTCCAGGTCGTCTCTGTCCCTCTCTGGGACGAGCTGTCCGGAGGTCAAAGAAGAGCCGCAGCCCCCTGATCCTCCCCGGCCACTTATTTCCTGCAAAGATGGTGCACAGAGCAGCGAGCAGATGGCTCAGGTTGTGGGTTTTTACACCCCCTGCCCCATCCCAGCATCCAGCAGCGACCCAAGTTTGCACGGTCTGAGCCCCGCACAGCGCTGCCATGCCCCTAACCAGCGTGTTTTCCCCCAGGACCCACCAGTGGAGAGCGGGAAGGTTCCAGAGCCCCCTGGACCAGCCGACACCCCTCAGAAGAGCCCGGCTGCTGATCCCGGGGCTGCGACAGAGGCTGCGGAGCCGGAGCAGGCAGCAGGAGAGATGCTGGTAGGAGAGCAACCGTCTCCTGGGGTCAGGCAGGGATGCTCGCACCCCTGGAGGTGCCCGGCTCGGGGTCTCTTCAGCCAGCGTAACATCTTCCTTCTCTCTCTCACCCAGCCCTTTCGCTCTCCACCTTGCTCTCTCTTCGCCGGGCACGGACATTTTCCTGTCTCTTCTCTGGGGCTGCAAAGCACCGTGGTTTCTTTTGGGTTTTAGCACCCCATCCGTCCTGCCCCCCAGCTCTTCCCCCTGGGATAGACGCGTGTCCCAGCCTCACGCCATTGCATGTCCCCAGGTTGAGCCGGGAGCCAGGCAGAAACCTGCAGGCAGCCATGGCCAGAGTCCCTCTGCTTTGGAAACGGAGCCAGCCTCACCGGAGGAGAGCTCTGCCAGGACAGAGGAGCACCTTGAGGTATGAGCATCTCCTTTTCCCACCTAAAAGCAGTGCCTGGGGGAGGGGGGAGCTTGCAGTCCCCTTTGCACCCCCTTTTTTCCCCTTGCCTGGACAGCACTGCCAGCCCTTGCTGTGGGCTCTGCAATGCATCTGTAATGCTTTGCACAGGTAGAGCCGTTCAGCCACAGTGTCTCTAAGGCTGGCGCAGATGGTGGGTCACATCCCCACCCTCCGACAGCCCCTCCGGAGCCTGCCGAGAGGGTCTGCACAGCAGCCGGCTCCGCTGGAGAGGTGGGTGCTGAGCTCTGCCTGCGCTCCTGGGGATGGCAGTGTCTGCCGAGTGGCACTGGAGAAGCTGAGGCAGAAGATGCCGGCGATGGGGTGGGTATCAGCATGTGCCCCCCTGGGGGAGAGCCCACCGAGGCGGCTGCTGCAGGCAGGGGTGTGCTGGCAGCGCTGGCTCCCCCAGCTCCTGCACGGCCGCTGCCTTCCTTCCCCAGCCACTTTCTCTCCCGCAGCTTCTTGGTGGCCTTCAGCCATCCAAAAACTCACAGGTCCTGCTGGGTGCTACCGTGGAGCCCGACACACAGCCCAGCCAGCCCGGCTTTGATGTTTGTGCCACACCAGAGACCTCACCAGGGACCCACCACCCTCCTGGGTCCGGTGAGACAGAGCCGGTAGGGAGTCAGGGTGTCTCTGTTCCCCCCTGCTCACCCCAAGGTGTCCCCGTGTCCCCACACAGAGCACGTGCCCTGGGCTGAGGGATACTGCCATAGCTGTATCCCTCTCCGTATAGAAGCAGAGGGGGATCCCTCTGGCCTCCCTGTTTGCAGGATTATGGGCTGGGGTTAAAGTGCTGCTTTGTCTGGAGGCAGAGCCCGTGTCAGTCCCACTGTCGGCTGCGCTGGAGATGCTGATAAACGGGAGGCAGCTGGGAGAAAGGCCAAAAAAATAACTAGAGGCTTGAGAGCGTGCTGGAGCGTGAACGACCCCGGGATTTGAGCTTTAACGAAGCAAATGAGAGCATTGCCGAGCAGCTTAATTGCTGCCTAATGGGGAAGAGAAATCTGCTAGGAGGGCGTTCGGTGGCAATGCTGCTGGGGTGGAGGGGGGGCACGGAGCGGCTCCTGCACCCGAGGGAAGGGTGGCAAACTACCACCCCAGGGAGCCAAGGTCCCAGTGGGTCCCCGTGTGGGGTGACCAGTTCCTGGGTGGCAGTCGGTGCCAGCAGTCCCAGTTTGGCCCCAGCTTTGCCCAGTCCCTCTCCCCTTTGAAGCATCTGACCCTTCCTCACGTTTTCCACCGCTCAGGCTGCGGGCAGCCGGCACCAGCTCTCTTCCGCGCTTCTGACGTCCTCCCCAGCCGGTACAGACCTCCGCTCCGCTGCCGTCCTTGCCAGGAAGGAGGAGATCGAGCTGGTGAGTCCCAGTGGCCCCCAGCTGAGGCACGTGGGGGTCTGAGACCGGCCACAGGGTGGGGGAACTCACCCAAGGACCCTTTTAACCATGGGGCAGGAGTGATGCCAGGTGATGAGGGACGTGAATTTGGCAATTATAGGGTCACTGGGGAGAAACCCCTCCTGGTGCTGATGGTTGCAGGGGAAGGTGCTTGTGGGCGAGAAGGGCTCTGCAGGGTCACAGATGGTGTCAGCGGGGTTCATGGACCAGCCCTGGGGGAAAAAATATCCCTGGAGGGCTGCACGCTGCTGGTGGGGAGGTTTTGGGGTGCCCCATGCTGACTCCGTGCTGCTCCCCTGCAGTCGTACCAGCAGTTCAGCCTGACCATCGCGGTGGTGGCCACGATGCTGCTGCAGAAGGAGCCCTCCATGGAGGCGGCGCTGGGGCTGGCGCTGAGGGCCAACCTCCGGCAGGGCCGGATCCATCACCTCCGGGAGCTGGAGGACTTCATCAACAGCTACGACTCGGCCAGCCTCAGCCACTGAGGGGGGGCCGGGGTGAGCAGACAGACACCCCCTCCTGCCAGCCAGCGTTGGGGAAGGTGATGGGGGGCCGTGCCGGTATATCGGAGTGCTCATGATGGTGCTGAGCCCTCAGATCAAGGTGGTATGGACACGTTGGCGCAGTCCCACCATCTCTCTTGGAGATGGAGTAGGAGGAGGGGAGTGCATAGTTTTACCCCTGCCCAGACCTGTATGTGCAGCAGAAGGGGGAGCTGGTTTCACTGGAGGATGGTGGGAGGGAGAGCGGCTGCGGGAAGCTCCCCTCTGCCCTGGCTCCTCGCTCCGTTCCTGGTTCACAGGGATGTGCCCCAGAAGCCCAGAGATTGTTCTTGGTTTTAAATCAAAAAATAAACCAGTCATGATCTTTGCAGCCCCTGCTCTGCCACTGCTCTGGTCTCACTCTCCTGGGGCCAGCATGCACAGGGAGGGGTCCCACGGTGGACCCCCATCCCAGACCCACTATGGGGGACCCCCAGCTACAGCAGAGGGCAGCAGCTGCCCCCAGGGCTCACACCCCTCCGGTGGCAACCACCCCGGGGTGGGGAGGAACAGGGCAGATGTGTTGGCTCTCCTGCGTTCAGGTCTCAGCTGAGCTTTATTGGAGCTTCGTCTGCAGCAGCAGCAGAGCTGTCCCCCGGTCCCCTCCCATCCCCTCCCCGCGGTGGCAGGGGGACGCGGTGTCACCAGGGATGGAGAGCATCTGGCAACAGCACTCATCCTTCGAGGAGGTGTCCCAGGGAAGGATCCGACCCTGGTGGCCAGCAGCCCTCCTGTCCCCGTGGGTCCCCAGCAGGGCGATGCAGGCAGCTGCCCTTGTCCTAAGCGCCGGGTTGCCCTTCCGTGCGTGCGGCTGCTCTCCGGGGCTGCCACCTTGTCTGAGATGGGAGTCAGAGACCATGCCCTGGTGCGGGCTGCCGGCTCTCTGCTCCCTACCTGCTTTACCTGTTCCTAATTGCGGGAGAGGCCGGCAGGAATTGCAGGCTGTGCTTTGCCAGCAGCTGCTGGGGGGAAGGATCCCAGCGGCTTCTCCCCACCAGCCTTGGGCTGTGTCCAAAATTGTGTGCATTTGGAAAGTGTTGAGATCATGGCAGGGGCTGGCAGGACCCGGCAGGGGCTGGCAGGATGGCAGTGCCAGTCGAGGAACCCCTGTCCCCGCTGCTAGGACACGCTGCAGTGCTTGCTGTTGCCCCGTGGCTTCACCGTCCTGCCCCCAGCCCTCCCCAGGGGCTCCCTGCCCAGGGAGCTCATCCCGGGCTTGGGGATGGGCTTCCCGAAGAAGAAACCCTCTTCCTCCGAGTCCGAAGATGAAGAGCAGGTGGGACACCAGGAGTCATCCTCCTCCGTGATGTCCTGCAGGTCGACGTCCTCCGGCCGTGGGCTGTGTTGGGTGGGGGACATGCCTGCTCGGAAATGTGGGTTTCCATTGCCTGCGGGTGTTCGGGGGTCAGGGCCCCCCGAAACTGGGTGGCCCAGGGCTCCAGGCCCATTGGGACCCTCTGTGCTGGGCTGGAGGCCAGAGGGGTGGCCGGCCGGTGGTCCCAGCATCCCTGCGTGCACAGCATCCCTGCTCCGCTCCTTAGCGGCTGCTCCATGATCCTCCGGGCTCCTGAAGGCTGGATGCACAGGGGCCTGATCCAGAAACGCCTCTGGAAGAAGGAAAGCAAGGGTGGGTGAGGAAGAGGAAGGCTGAGCCTGCCCTGCCACAGCCCCTTGTGCTGCCCCGGGGTGCAACGGAGGCTTGTACCAACCAAACCCCAGCTG
This sequence comes from Dromas ardeola, assembly GCA_013398915.1. Classification (NCBI taxonomy): domain Eukaryota; kingdom Metazoa; phylum Chordata; class Aves; order Charadriiformes; family Dromadidae; genus Dromas; species Dromas ardeola. Next base: position 11,192 of record VYZM01010446.1, read on the forward strand.
CCAGCGCTGCAGGATGTGGGCTGGGGGCTCCTTGGGCTACGTCCATGCAACGTACCCCATAAAGTACCCAGGGGCTGAGCACAGCCTGGTTTTGCTCCCCCTCCCCTCCCGCCACGTTGCAAGCAGAGCAGTAGGATCCCTACCAGCCCCTTCCACCCGCTGCCTGCAGCCTCCGGCCACCGAGCTGCTGCCCGTCCCCGGCGCGGTCCTGCCGGCGGGGCCGGCTCGGGCGAGGGGCGTCGAGTCGGGGGACGGGGCCGAGGCGAAAGCCGAGTCAGAGGAGTCAGAGGCGGTGGAGGATGCATCCCGTCCCAGGCTGCAGGTCTCGGAGCAGAAGAGCCGGCCGCGGCGGGAGGTGAGGGGCTGCCCACGCAGCGGCTTTCGGCAGAGGCTGCAGCAGAAGCAGGCGGCTCGGGCATGCCAGTGGAGCCCTTGGTGGGTGGCCTCCTCGCTGTCAGCACCTGAGGGGCAACCGCGGGTGAACGGGGAGGCTCTTCCCACCGCCGTGTGCCAAAACCCGTCCTCCGCGCCGAGCCGCGGGGCTCTGGCTCCGCAGCCCGCCCAGCCCACGTCCCGCCTGCACCCTGCCCCGGGGTTGGCGGTGGGGGGGGACGACGACGGGGGCCGTACCAATAGGGTCCCCGCAGGCCTGGCACGGCTCGGCGAAGAGGGTCTCGAAGCAGCCGCGGCAGCAGGGCCGGCCGCTCCTCATCACGTAGCGCTGCCCGTGCAGGGGCACGTCGCACTCCAGGCAGCAGAAGTGCTCCAGGTGCCAGCGCCGGCCCTCCGCCTCGATGCACTCCTCCATGAAGATCAGCTGGAGGGGGGGGAAGCAACCCATCCTCTAAGCACCCAGCTAGAAAACCAGTAGCCCGGAGGATGCTTTGCTGTGCCGAGGAGAGAGGAAGAGCCACCATGTCTCAACACGGGCATGGGGCTCTCTGCAAGGCTCAGGAAGGAATCACAGAATGGCCGGGGCTGGAAGGGACCTCTGGAGATCACCCAGTCCGACGCGCTGCCAGAGCAAGGTCACCCAGAGCAGGTGGCACAGGAACGCGTCCAGGCGGGTTTGGAATGTCTCCAGAGATGGAGACTCCACCACCTCTCTGGGCAGCCCATTCCAGTGCTCTGCCAGCCTTAAGGTAAAGAAGTTTCTCCTCATGTTTAGGAGGAACTTCCTATACTCAAGTTTGTGCCCATTACCTCTTGTCCTGCCACTGGGCACCACTGAAAAGAGCCTGGCCCCATCCTCCTGACATCCCCCCCTTGAAGTATTTATAAGCACTGATAAGATCCCCCCTCAGTCGTCTTTTTTCCAGACTAAAAAGCCCCAAATCCCTCAGCCTTTCAAACCTTTCCTCCTGTCCACCAGCAGCTCTTGCTGCGTTTGCAGCCCCTGGCCAAGCTCAGGAGCTTTTAACAACAGCAAAAGGGAGGTAAAAGCTTCTCCCCTGCCTGGCACCCACCTGGTCGCAGGAGGCACAGCGGGGTCGGAAGAGCTCGGCGTGATGCCGGCCGCAATAGATCCTCCCGTCCTGCTGGAAGTAGATGAGGTCCACCAGGGGCTGCTGGCAGAAGTGGCAGGAGAAGCAGGACGGGTGCCAGAACTGGTTGCCCAGCCGGGATGCTGAAATCCCCGGGTCCCCTTTGTTCAGCCTCCTGCCGCACTGCAAGGCAGAGGGACGTGGGGTTTGGGGTCAGGCTGGCTTTTGGGGATGGGTCCCCCCTGGGGAACGGGCGCTGCCCAGTGCCGGGGGCGGGGGCGATGCCTCACCTTCTTGCAGGGACAGCCATGGCAGGGACCTGGCACGGGACATGCCAGCCCCTGTCCCAGTGCCTCCCGTCTCCGTCGGGCGCTGAATGCTCGTAGCTGCCTCCTCTCCTCCTCCGCGAGGTCGGGGCAGTACCGCTCCTGCATGGGGAGGCAGAGGTGAGGGGGAGCACGGTGGGCAAAGCCCGGGGTGGGCAGCACCCAACAAATAGGTGTCTTACATCGCAGTCCTGAGGGGGCAGCTGCTGCAGGAGGGCTCTGGCGCGGAGCCGGATCCTGTCGGCGGCAGAGGCAGGCTGGGGCGAGCGGGTGCCAAAGCACACCGAGACCTTGGGATGTCGCGCAGGAGAGAGAAACACAAGCAGGTTTTTAGGGGGATGAAGCTGCATTGCTTGAGGCTGCTAAAATCATAGAATCATAGAATTGCCTAGGCTGGAAGTGACCCTTCAGATCATCCAGTCCAACCAAAACATGGGTTTCATCCCAGGGTGGTGGGTACCAGCCGTGGGTGGCACCCACAGGGGCTGGGGGAGAGCGGGGAGCAAAGGGAGCCCTGGCAGAGCCGGGGTGCTGCCCACCTCGGGGGGAGTGGGGTCCGTGGGGGGCTCCGGGTAGTCTTCCAGGGCACAGCCGGAGTCGCTGTCGGACGAGGCCGGCGGGAGGCCGGTGGCGGTGCCGCAGGGGGGAGGCTCGTCTCGCTGGGGCCATGCGGGGCTCGGCAGGGACATGAGCTGAGAAGAGAGGAGCAGAGCTGGCGAGACCCTTGGCGAGGCGGGGAGCAGGGGTCCATCCCCAGGACACGTATCATCCCACCTGCCCAGCACGGACATGGCTCCATGTGGCAGCAGGACAAGCAGCCCCTCGTCCCGGGGAGGGACCCCGCGGCAGGTCCCACTGGGACGATGCTCAGCAGCACCACGACCTCGAGACCTTTGGCTGAACCACTGAAATCCAAGGGCTTTTGGGGGCTGCTCCTTTCTCTGCAAACCCACAGTGAGGACATGGGTGTTTGGCAGAGCTGGGGTTTTATCTGCCGAGCAGGAGGTGCTGACGGGATGGTGATGGGGTGAATCCGGGCAGGGAAGACCCTGGATATCCATGCTCAAGCTGGAACAGGTTTTGGGAAACGGCACCAGCCGTTCGCTCACCCACAGTGGGAGATTTTCCCTGGATGCCGCCAGTCCTTTGCTAATCCCTGCTCTAGTGGCCTGTCCCCGAGCGGGGCAGTGGGAGGAGACCGAGGTCTAGCCCAATTCAGTGGAAAATAATTTATTCCCCTCGGGCTGCTATTGTTCTGCCCTGGGCTGTTCCTGCCCGGGCAGCCGGCTCGCCCAGCCGCCACCACCTCGCCTGGCTAATGGTTACGCGGTGGAAACCCGTCCGGTCCCGTCCCCTCCTCCCCACGCGGCGCTTTTCACCGCTCGCTTCCTTCCTGGCTTGGCTTTCCAAAACAAAGGCGAGATGGCGATGCGGTGGCTCCTGGGGCTCCCTGGACACCAGCCCAGAGCCCGACACCCTCTGTCCGTGCTTCCTGCCCCGGCCTGGGGAGCGAGGGTGGGATGCGGGTGGGATGGAGCTGAGCCGCTTCTCCAGGGGCAAGCCTCAGTGCTGCAACCAAACAGCCCCAGGACACCCCTGGATGCACCCCAGTGCCCACTGTGGATTGATCAACTGCTCTGGAAAGTGTTTTATAGAGCAAGCGGCTTGGCAGGGGCTCAGGCTGAGGGCTGAGGGGTGGTAACGCCCAGGCCGCGCACCTAGGTCCTCCTGCATCACTGCCACCAGGAGGACCAGTTCACTCCTCCGCACTGGGATGGTATTTGTGCATGTCTGGTTTATTGCCCCCTGCCCGTGCTGTCAGGGCCGTCCTGGGCAGCACCAGCAGCCGCATCCCCACTGTTCCCACTAAAGACCTTTGACACCCCCAGCCCCTGCCTCTGCTCCCACTGCACTCCTCCACCACAGCATCCTGGGGTGCCGGGATGGTGCACCCACCCTCTGGAGCTGGGAGCGGCTGGGATCAGCCTGGGCAGCTCAGATTTCCCTTCCATGCACCTGGGTCAATGATTAACACTGCAGATTGGCTAATCAGCGGGATAAAACAAAAGGGTTGCTTGCACCTTCCTGGGGGCTTGGGATCTGCCAGCCCTGGGGTTAGTCCAGGAAGAATGCAGGGTTGGTTGCAGAGCACTTTTAAAGCTGTGCTCAGCTTTGGGACCCACATAGGGTTGAAATCATCGGACCCATTTCTGTGTATCTGCAGCCCAAGGAGGGTCCTGGCCTCGCTGTTTTGGTGAAGGATCATTCTACCACTTGCTGTTGTTGGGCCAGTAACCAGCCTTGGTCCTCCAGCTGCGCAGGAGGATCGTGTGTGTCCCTGGGGATGCTGAATGGGGACCTCCGTGGGCCCAGTGATGGGTCCCAGCTCTGCTGCTGCCTTGCCTGAGTAACACATGTCTCTGCTTTTCCCTCTCCATGGGAGGCGGGGGGCAGTCCTGGGCTGTGCTTGGCTTATTAAACCTCCAAGCTGCATTTGTCTAATCTGCTGGGGCTTTGCTGTAATTAGACCTCTCCGATGCTCTGCGGACTCAGCAGAGCTGGTGGTGCCTGCGTGGCCCCAGCTCCATGGCAGGGTGCACAGGGCACCTTGTCCCCGGGCCATCAGCAGGGAGCCCAGCAGGGTGATGCTGGGGGAGAGCGGAGAGGGCAGAGCTCCGGGCTGCTGTGAATCCATGGGGCTGTGCTGGAGAGCCCAGCCCAGCCCGGTTTGATGTGATTATGCTGGCTGGCAGCCGTCTGGGCTGTAGACAAGTCCCTGTAATTAGCCCCAGACGGTGACAGCGTTACGCGCCTCCCATGCTAAGGAGCCAGGCAGCCCCAACAGGTCCGTCTCCTCTGCTCCCCGTCCCCTCTTCCTTCCTGCCCTCCCTCGCCGCCTCCAGGTAGTCTTGCTATTGCCCTTCCCTGCTGGCCTGCAAAGGGATACAGGGATGCTCCAATGCCTCTGCCCTCAAAAATGGGGACAGGAGAGCCTGGACCAGGTGCCAGGAGGGCGCTTTGGGGAGCCGTTCCTCCCTGCCAGCGCAGACCCGAGCGCTGCTGGTGCGTCCCCAGAGAAGGCAGTGTGAGGGACCAGTCGGGCAGGCTGAGTGCCACTGGCTGTCATTTGCCTTTGCTTTAAAAGCCTCTTGTCCTGCCCGTGGGAGCTCCTCCAGACTGTGATTGCTCATTTGCCTTGAGCTCTCCAAAAGATGGGCGACTCTCTCCGTGCTCCCCTTGCTGCTCGCAGCCTTTTGGTGCTAGTATGGCTGCAAACAGCCATCCAGGCTCCAGTCCCAGTGCTGGCACTGCCTGGCTTGGTAGCCCCAAAGGATCCGCCTTCCAGCTCCGAGCACGTTTCCCACAGTAGCTACAACCCTTTGCGAAGCAGTCGCAGCTCTCTGGTACAAAGATGCTAAAATTCATGGGAATATTAATCTTATTTGGCTTCCCAGGAGCAGCCCCCATCTCCAGCTGGCCGCGGGAGCGTGTGTGGGCTCCCAGCCCTCTCCTGCCAAGGTCACACATTAACTTGCAGTGCAGCCACCCCGGCCCATTCGCATTCAGCGCAGCCTCCCTGTTCCCAGCACGGCCAGGGGCTGGTCTGCATCTCTGCCACAGCCTTTGGTTTTATGAAGTCAGTTCCCCATGACAGAAGACCCCCTTTCAGACCCCTCCAGCCTATTTTACAGAAACACCAAACACTCCCCAGCTCCACAGCCCTGAGGAACCACAAGAGCCCGCCATCACCAAAGAGACCAGATCCCTTTTCAAGGACCCAAAAGCACTGGTAGCTTTCAGGGGCTTAGCTCTGTTATTCACCACCTCACCCACAGGATAACCTGTTTTCGCTTGAGCTCCTGTCAACACAGCTGCAACGAAGGTACGTGGAAATAAAGATGCAGAGCAATAAAGATGCATCTCTTCTGGGGCGAGATAAGCTGAGGTCTGGCAAGGCGAGCCGGAGCAGCTCGTCCTGCAATGCAGCCCAAGACAGGCTGCCCAAGCTGGAGCCTGTCTCACGAAGGAGCCTGCGGTGGCTTTTGGACCTGTGATGGCACGAGGTGGCCACTGGCTGGGTACAGCCGTCCCGTCGGCCAGCAGTGTGGAGGGACAGGGGCAGCGCAGCCTCCCAGATGACTAGGGAGGGTTTCAGCATCCTGCTCTGCCATATGGCACAATGTCCTCCATGTCACCAGAGGGGACCGTGGCCAACGCCGTGGCCTGTTTGCTCGCAGGGGGATGTGTGTGTTGCAAAGGGCTTTTCTTAGTGTGTTTTCCCCCATCCTGAGAGCACACGTGTGGCTGGCTGCCCCAGCTCGACAGGGAGCAGTAACCCATTAACCTGCCATAATTCAGCCATTCGTACATCCGTGGGTACAAACCACGACCTGCCACCCCTCCTTTTCCCCCGCAGCCACTGGATTTCATCCCGGCACATCGGGGTGTGATGGGGCCCAACTGCCTCCAGTGGAAAGCTCCATTGCCAACCCCAAAAACGCCCCATTCCCACTGAATCCCGGGTGGAGGAGGGATGGTGGAGCCACCACCCCTTCCCGGAGACCCTCCTCGGCAGAGGGAGCGGGGCAGCCCTGCCAGCCCCGTGCCCAGGCACCTGCCCGCTTAGGAGGTGGCCACACAGCCCGGCACGGCAGAGTCCGGCATGATGGAGCAGACGCCGTCTCCTGCTCCCGGGGGACGTTTTTCCCCAAAAACAAAGACTGTGGGGGCAGCGATGCCATTCTGCTTCCCCCCATTTATTTCTCCCAGCGAAGAACAGCCAGAAAAACCCTCCCTCTCCCCACCTTCGCCTCCCCTTCCCCTTCCAACAATTCCCGTACGGGACTCCCCAGTGCCCGCCACCCCACTCGACTCCCAAGAGTCTTCTCCCCCGGCTCAGCACGGAGCTGGGAGAAACGACGCCAGGAAAGGTTTCCAGCCTCACCTACCTGCCCGTTCCCCGTGCTCCGGTACCGGGGCTCCGCCGCTCCAGGCTCTGCCGCCCGCTCCAGCCCCGCTTGGGCCGCCGCCGTCCCGCTCCGCTCCGGAGGAGGCAAGGGAATGGAAGCTCAGCAGGGAAAACTTTGCAAAGCGAAAGGAAAACATCCAAGCTCAGTCAGGGAAACATTTTTTTTTTCTCTC
>VYZM01010446.1:21542-52838 GCA_013398915.1 Dromas ardeola
CTCTACGCCCTTTTCTGTACGAGCAGCCCCTTCCTCATCCCTCCAGGCCCTTCCTCATCCCTCCAGCCCTTCCTCATCCCACCAGTCCTTCTCCTTGCCAGCAGCCCCTTCCTCATCCCTCCAGGCCCTTCCTCATCCCTCCAGCCCTTCCTCATCCCACCAGTCCTTCTCCTTGCCAGCAGCCCCTTCCTCATCCCTCCAGGCCCTTCCTCATCCCTCCAGCCCTTCCTCATCCCACCAGTCCTTCTCCTTGCCAGCAGTCCCTTCCTCCTCCCTCCAAGCCCCTTCCTCATCCCTCCAGCCCCTTCTCCTTCCCTCCATCCCCTTCTCCTTGCCAGCAGCCCCTCTGTCCCCCGGCGGTGCCCCCCTGCAGCCCCTCTCCTCCCTTCCTCCCTCCCATGCTGGTGGGGGGGTGTCCGGTGGGTCTGTTGCTGCCTGTCACGAGTGGGTTGGTGTGGGGCCATGTGCATTTCCACGTGAGGTGCCCGTGTGCGGGGCCGTCCCGGTGGTGCCGGGGTGCCCTGGTCCTCTGGGATTAGGTGGACCCTCATGTTCAGTGCCGGGTTTAGGAGGGTTGCTTGGAGCATGGAGGGATGAAGGGTGTTCTGCAGGCTGGGGGGTACGGGTGGAGCCTCTGTGGGAACAAGAGGGTTTGGGAGGAGAGCGAACGACCCAGGAGAGGTGACCTGTGGTCTGGAGACAGGGCCAAGGGGGGCTGCGAAGGTTTGCGGAGGATTTAGGTTTGGTCCTGGAAGGAGGGGGGACTGGAGGGGAGGATGGGGCTGCTGGTTTTGGGAGGCACGTGCTCTTGCTTGCAAGGAGGCGTATCATACTACTGGAGTGTTGGTTCGACTAGTTAAAGCTCTAAACTAGCAAACTGATGTCGGAAAGGTGCGTGTCAAAAGCGCTGAGTAAAGACTGAAGTCTTGAGAGTCTCAGTGTCTGCGTGAAAGGGATGTCACTAAAATATTCAACAGCGAGGAGTGGCGGGAAACCCGCAGGAGTTTTCAGGGATCTCACAATGGTTTTTTTCTTGTTTGTTCAGTTCTGACCATAATAACTGTTGGGGATAGGCGACAGCACTTCAACCTAACCCCCTCGCAGGTTAGACAGAAGCGGGGGGAGGGAGCACCAGAGGGAGAGAGAAATAAAGAAGAAAGAGGGGGCAAAGGTAACATGTTTTCTACAATTTTTTTATTTTTTTTTGACTGAGGGAATTGATGAGATGGGAGTGGGAGGGCAGAGACACTAGAGGACAAGGCCCCTAGTGACCAGATTAGATGAAGCGAAGAGGGATCTGTTGCTAAATTATTGATTAAAGCCTGTAAGGTCAGCGGGGAGTAAATCCATACTGAGTCTAGAAAAACAAATAGGATGGCTTGAGCAGGATGCAGTGTTGAACAGGGAGCGTGTGGTGTTATTACCATTAGGGGTGAGGGGTATGTGCAGGAGGTCAGGCAGCAGCCGGCTTGATTTGTGCCCAAGCTCCTTCAGCTCGCTCAAGAGGAAGCCTTCCTTTTCAGTAGAATTTTGCAGGGTTAGGATGTGGTAGGGAATTCCGCAGGGGCCAAAGCTAAGGCATGGGCTTGCAGTGGAAGGTGATTTATGTTCTGTTTTGATGTAAAAAATGAAATGGGACCCCTTGGTCATCTCACCGCTGGCTCTTCCTCCTCTCTCTGCACTGTGAGGGAGCCTGAGGGCATCTGTGCAACGTGGTTTTGCACCGAGATGCAACTCCGTGATTCATTGTTTAATTTGGAGCGACTGGTGAGGCAGATTCTGGCATGGCAAAGTGAGAGGTTTCCAATAGCCTTTTCATTTTATTTACTGCTCTAGTGCCAGGCTGGTTATCCATATGGCTTTATTCTGTCACGCCTCAGATGGAGAGATTGCTAGCTGTTTTTGCCAAATAAAACATGGCACCCTTTCATGTTATCTGCTGCTGAATCCCCTGCCCTAGAGTGCACGTGGAGTCCTTTAAGTTTGCATCAAAGATAGCAGTATTTCTCACTACTAGGCACGTGCGACTCCTGCCTGCTTGTTGCTTGCGCTTGCTCACTGTTGTCAGATAGTGGAGTTTTTGTGTTTTCTGGCATTTGTTACTTTTCCCAGTCCAACGTAGAACAGCTGTTGTGTTACCTTGCTTTAAAGGCTGCTGGTTCGCTGACCCTTGAGGACCTTCCATTGAGTGAAGGTATCTTCACACTCCTAAGCAGCAGATGCCTGTGATTCCTCGTATCCTCGCTGCCCTCAGCCATTCAGTATTACTGTTGTGTTTTATTTGCACTTCAGTAGCTCTGATAAACTCCGCTTCTGTGTAGGATCCCAAGCCCAAGAAGTAAAATATCTCTTATTTTTAGTTTTATTTTAGCTGTAGACTGTGCATTTTTTCAGAAATTACAGGAGTGATCGGTGCAGAATTATTTTCTATATTCATTTAAGTGCAGGTAGTTGATTTAAAAAAAAATGCGCCTGCCTTCCTTGTGATGTTTGAAGGGAACTTCAGTCACACACACACCCTTCCCCCTCCTGCTTCTTAATCTTGTCTGGTTTTTAACTTCATTTAATTGTACTCTCTTTGTCAGGTGGAAGATGGGACCGTTTCCCTTGTGTTTTAGGTGACTCTGACACCTGGTTACTATGAAGTCCCGAAGGAGGTAGAGGGACAGTAGTGGGAATTTCTTCTCACTCCTCCAAAAAAATCCAACAATTGCCTAATGGTAAGAAAGCCATTCTTTTTGATCAGCCTTATATTGTACGGTGTCCATTTGTCAAGGAACATACTGAATAAATTGAGATCCAAACCCACTGGGCCAATGGGATCAAAGAGGATACAGGCTGTAAATGCTGATTGTTTGGAGAGAGAGGGAGGAACTGGTTTGAAAATATGATTGTCCCCTGTTTTGTGTCCTCTCCCCAGGGATTACCTCTTATCCTGACGTCATGGGGAGCTGCTGCAGTTGTCTGTGCAGAGACAGCATCCCAGACAACCATCCCACCAAATTTAAGGTAAGTATTGCACCGTCATCCCCATCAGAGAGTCTGTGACAGCACCGACTACTAGCAAAGCCCAACAGGGGTTGGACTCCAGGCACGAAGGGAAAGAAAACCTCTGCTCTTCCAGAGAAGTCTTTCACATGATGAGATTTGTAATTATGTTACTGTTTAGGTTTGGTTTGGTGTGTCCCCCCCCCCCCTTCCTTAAGCAACCTCTGCTGCAAATATGTTTGTATTTGCAGTAGAAATTGCCTCTGCACTGAGATTTAGCCTGAGCGAGGAAATGGGGAACTGGAGAGAAACCTTTTATTGCTCAGGGCTGCGTTCCAGCGTCTGTGCTGAGACACATCAGCTGAACTGCCAAGCACACAGTCTCCAGGGCTGCCGGCTTGGCGCCTTCTGCCAGCGATGAATTCATGCTCTCAGCAGAGAAAAAGGCATCTCAGTAAATGAAGGGGGAATCCGCGGGAATTACAGTATCTTCGTGGGTGGGCTTTTTTGTGATACCAATGCTCTGAGTTTCCTGATGTGAGCTCTGTGGCCTCTGCAGGTAACGAACGTGGACGATGAAGGTAATGAGCTGGGATCTGGGATTATGGAGCTGACACAGACGGAGCTCATCTTGCACACTCACAAGCGAGATGCTGTCAGGTGGCCCTACCTCTGCTTGCGCCGCTATGGCTATGACTCCAACCTCTTCTCCTTTGAGAGCGGTCGTCGCTGCCAGACGGGGCAGGGTGAGTGTGAAGGTTTCTGGAGTGAGGGACGCTGAGGTTTCTGTTCCCAGGCAGCCGGAGTGAGGTGATGCTTGTGTTTTCCCAAATTCCTGCATCTAATGAATCAACAGGTTCTTTTGCAGCCTCTGTTCCCCTGGAATACCAGAGTGTACATGCACATATAGTTAATACTCCTGATTAAAACACTAATGAGAACAACATTGTGGTTCAGGACCTGGGCATAAATCTAATGGCCTCATTTTGCTACTGCATCGGTGCTCCTGAGGTAATTGGTGAAGCAGCCTTGAGCGTTGGACGGGGTGTATTTAATGTCAGAGAGGATGTTGGTTACGCTGTCAGCTCTGTGCTTCGGTACCAAATGATGCACAGCTGCGGTAGGAGGGGTTGCTGGACTTCTTTCCTTAGGAGCTAGAAAGTGCTTTTTGCAAGACTGAAGCTTTGTTAAGCATCTTTTAAATCTGGGGATAAAGCAAAAGGGCATCACCTGCACTTTTTTGCAGGTCCTTCTTAGGGTTCGCTTATTCCACAGAGCTCCCAAATGCACGTCAGTAGCGATAGTTGTTTGAGTACATTTTGTTTTTCTCGGCGCATTCTCTCTGCCTTGGCTAGTGCTAGTTCTACTTAATGCTTTGCATTTTGTCTCTGGCAGCACTTTGTAACGTAGAGGGAAAGGAGTTTTACGTTTTACTGATTTTATGCATAGGGATGCTGTGCACAGAGAAGGGAAGTGAGTCACCCAGGAGCACATGCCAAGTCATCAGCGGCGCTGGGAATAGACTCCAATATTACAATGGTGCCTGTTAGTTCCTTTACCAGTCTGTCTCTCTTGCTTTTAAAGAGCTGAACATTTTCTTGGCATCTGCATCTCTGGGAAAGAAAAGTTTGTTTCCTCATTCTATTAATGTGTTTGTAAACTCCTCCTTATCCAAAAGGACTCCGCATGACTGTTCGGTGTCTGTGTAAAGCACTGCGCAAATCTGTAGTGCCGTATGCTCTTTTTTAATATTTATGTAAGTGGGGTTTTCCTCTCCTGGAGTCATGTGGTTATCAGTTGCCAGCGATGGGATTTGCTTGTCTTCAGTTTCTGTTTTGCCTTTTGCAGGAAGCCGATCAGTGATCAAAATTCTGCGCTGTGTGTGTTTTGGTTTTGTTTAGGTCCAGGTAGTGGTGATAAAGCAGAGCTGTTTGCTTTTCATATATTACAGAATTTTTGGCAGACACATACTTACTCATCAGTCTTAAAGCAGACAGGAGTGGGGGTGATGGTGATGTGTTTTGATGAGTTTTCTCCCTTCCTTGTAGGATTTATTCGGCTTAGTTAATTTTATTTGGAGGAGTCCTTCCTGATGCTGCTCCACACCTTATATAAGGCAGATATAGCTATTTTTTTGGCCAGAATTTTTAAAATGTTATTCTTTGGGGTAGCAGCTGTTGTTGCCATGCCGGTTTCGTTGCTATGGCTTTCGTGCGTGTGTGTGTGCGTGCCAGCTTGGGATTGGTTAGCTCTGCCCACACCGGCTCTGCTTTGGGCTGCTCGTTTGGGGAGACACTGTTTAATTCTGTACGATTTTGAAATATGACGTTCTTGTGCGCGCTCCACAGGGCCCAGTTCAGCTTCCAGCAGTCAATGGATAGACTTTCCCCTGGTAATGAGAACTGGACTGGGTGCCAAGTGAGTTAAAATAGAAGATTAGAGGTGAAATGAGACTGGTTAGCCTGTCCCTTTCACACCTCTGCTCGTGTGGGATTGATCGTCTTAAGATAACGGGGGCGCTCACTGTTTTTCTTGGAATAACGCGCCATTTGGTCAGATGGCAGTCATGGCATTGCGTTTCTATCGATGCAATAATCCACAGAGTTCTTGGTTGTTTTCCTCTGGCTGTGGGTTGATTGTGTTAAACACAGTAAAAGAAATCAGAATTGCCTGTTCATTTAGAGCTGGGAATTACATGTACTCTTATTAAAGCAGGATCGCTTTCTTGCTTTTCTGACCCTCCTCTTCATTGCCGTGCAGGGATTTTTGCCTTCAAGTGTTCCAGAGCAGAGGAGATCTTTAACCTCCTTCAGGACCTGATGCAGTGTAACAGTATCAACGTAGTGGAAGAGCCTGTTGTCATCACCAGGAACAGTCACCCCACGGAGCGGGAGCTCTCCCGGACCCCCCAGGCACCCAACAGTAAGGCTCCTTCTTGGGGAGAAACAGGGGAACACAGAGACGTGGACGATGTCTGCGATAGCTCATGTGAAACCTCCCCTTTCAGCCCATGGATTTCCCCCATGCGCTGCCTCGCTGCTGACTTGTGTATTTATGTCCACATGTGCCCCGTGCAGCATGTTTATTTTAAGGCCCCACTTGTCTGCGATGTGCTGTTTCGTTTCCAAGGAAACAGCAACAAAAAGCCCTTCAAATAGTCAACCGAGTTGTCACCCTTCAGTTGGTTTTCATCTGGAGCGCTGCCAAGTGGCCTTTTTTAAGGAGCACCTACAAGGATCAGGTGGTTCCTAGAGGAAACCATATCTGGAAGAATTCGTGTTTGCTCAATTCCTGTCTCCTTTAGGAGTGACTTAGAGGTAAATAAGAGGACCTAGCCCTTGTATTTATCCCTACTTCATCACAGGGATCTTTCCCAGACAGGCTGATTCTGAGTTACAGGCTGCAGTTAAGAGGTCAGTGTACTGTGAAAATGAAGTCAATCCTATTTTGTACCAAACCAATGCTCTGATACTTCTCTGTCCTGATTCTCTCCCAGGTCTGGGCTACACTGTCCCAGGATTTCCCAACGGATTTCACAGCTACCCTGGAGAAACCCTATCATACTCCACAGCCCGCCACCCCTCCGTGAGCAGCCTGAGGCATTCCTCTGTGGGCGAAGACTCTACTCATGCCCTTATTGGGCCTGATGAGCAGGTAAACCTGGAAGTCCTAAATTCTGCTGTTCAGAAGCAATGACCAAGCAGCTTGTTTAGCTAGCAGTCCTGTGCAATTCTAGGTTTCTCTTACTCCAGCACAGCTCAGGGGATCCTCATACCTTGTCATCCTTTTTTTCTCTTTTGCTTCATTTTACTCTTGGAGACTTCTGCTCTCTGCCGCTTCACTAGAACAGATGCTTTATTAAGGCTGACTGAGTTGGCTTCCTTGATCTACGAGTATTTGCGTGGCAATTATTTCACAGCAGCGCTTAGCTTGTGAGCCCAAGTCACGTTGCCTTATCTGTCAGCTATTGCTGCAACCCCTAAACGGATGTTCAGCTGCACACCTAAGTTCAAACAACTTTTATTTTTGTTTTTGATGTTCAGCTCTTTGTTCTCAGTTTTAGAATTTAAGATTTTTCCCTACCAAATCCAGCTTCTCAGCCATTACGCAGAGAAGCCTAGGTAGTTGTGAGTGCTGCAATATCCCCAGTGTAAGCTGCTCAAGGAACCACTTTGCAAGTAGCTTTGCTTCTTGTTCTGTGCCATATGCATCGAGCGTGAAATAGATGATGTGCATCTTCTGCAGTTGGATTCCTTCTTGTCTCTCATTCAGCCCACAAATCCAGAAATGGCTTTTGTGTTTTGCTTCCCAAAATCTTTCAACTTTGGAAATCCTTTCGTCTCCTCCTGCTTGGTCAGCCACTGAAAATTTTTCCGTTCCCATTGGTTTCTCAGCTGCTGACAGCTGCTTTGCTCTTGTCTCTTCTCCTTTCACTGTCCCTCTGCTTCTCTCCTTGCAGTCCCACACCTACGTCAACACGGCCAATGGTGATCAGGAGCTGAGGGGCCGACATTGTATGCACTCCTTGCCTGAAGTCCACCCTCCTTTCCCCCATAGGAACCACAGCTGCTCCCTGGAAGACCGCAATCCCCAGGTCTTTCTGCAGCCAGGGGAGGTTAAGTTCGTGTTAGGTCCCACGTCCAACTACAGACACGTCTGTCGGCACCACCGGGAGCGCAGGACACACTTCTGCCCCCCCAACAACAACAACAACGAATGTGAGGAGGAATGCCCTTCACCCCAGTGCGTCTACGAGAACGTCAACGGCTTGCTGCCCCCCAGCACCTCCTCTCTCTGCCGAGGCGGGCGCTTGAAACTCACCCGGGAGGACACGGGCTTAGCCGGCTGCTCCCATCGCAGAACGGCGTTGCTGCACTATGAGAACTTGCCGTCGCTGCCCCCGGTGTGGGAGTGCCAGCCGCTCCGGTGGGACGAGGAGGACGCAGGCGCCGGGGATGTGCTGACGCCTTCCCCCAATGGTTACTCCGAGGCTGGTGAAGAAGATCCCCTGCAGAACTACATGAACTCGGAGAACACCGCGCTGCACAGGGGCAGCAGGCAGCGGCGCAGCGGCTTCCTGCCAAAGCCTCGTCGTGCCTGCATGCCCAGCGTCTTCAGCTTCGACTTCCCTCGGCCCTGTCCGGAGCAGCCGCGGCAGCTCAACTACATCCAGGTGGAGCTGGAGGCTGAGCCGTGCAAGGGACATCAGAACACGCCGGTCCCCTGTGTCCCACCTCCTGCCACCCACGAAGCCCGCCGGACGGACTCCTACGCGGTCATTGACCTAAAAAAGACAGCGGCCATGTCCAGTTTGCAAAGGGCCCTGCCGAGAGATGATGGGACTTCGCGGAAAACTCGACATAACAGCACTGACCTGCCTCTGTAAGGGGGAACGCCAAGTGCAAGCACTGTGTTGTGGCTTCGGTACCTGCCCTTCAGTGTGTTGCCCAGTGTGACTTCCGTTTGCCATTGCCTTCTGCTTCCCTGTTTGCCCCGTTACCTGGTGTCATGGGGTGGCTCCTACAGCTGATGTTAAGGCTAGTCTGTCTGTCTTCCCCTCTCCGTCTCTCCTGTGTAGTTTGTTTTTAAAGCCATTTTGGATATTTGGTGACGCTGTTTGAAGGTTAAATTTCTGGTGAAATGGGCAGAAGGTGCCAGCAAGAGCACCGGCACTGTGTGGATACAGCCTCAGATCGCGTTAGCTCTCCTGGTTGCCTGGCAGCTCCGCCAGCGGTGCCAACAGTCTGGCTGCAGAGGCAGGGCAGTAGCATGGTGGAGGCATGTTTCCAAAAGTGAGTTGCTTTAGGAGCTCCACTGCAAATCAAGCCCATTCCCATGGATTTCATGCCTTGTGACTCCAGGCGAGCCCTGCAGCCAGGCCACTCCAACCGTCGGGTTTTGCCTTGGGGTTTCGCTGATCCCTGATGACACAGGAACTCATGCTGCGGTCTTTTCCCCCTCAACTCATTCCTTTCTCCTCTTTTCTTGAAGCTCGTAGAAGCTTTTTATACTTCTGTCCCTTTCTCAGATTTGATTTAAATTGGGCAACCCTAGAAATTAATAGAGGAGGACAGACAGCCATGGGCACGGACACTGTGATCACATAAACCTTATTTCCTGAAGAGACCCCCACCTTAAAAGAGGAGGGGAAGACCGCAACTACGAGAGAGATGTGAGGTTTGATATAGAAAACTTCAGTTGTACTGTATCCTGTTTTGATTTTTAAGGGTTCTTTTTGGTGGCTGTTCAGAAGTGCTGTTGATTTATTTATTTGTTTACTTATTTACTTACTTATTTATTAAATGTTCTTTTGCATCCCAGTGGTAATTGCCAAAACTGGTGCCAATATGAAACACGTACTCGCTGTGGCTCACTCCTCCGGTCTGGGGGGGCAGATCTCGGAAGAGGTTGGTGGCTTTGCTGAGCTGCAGTTGGGGGGAAAAAAGCAGCTGTGAATCAAAAATTTTTTAACTGGGACTGTCAGAGGGTGGGTGGGAAATGGTACGGGAGACGTGGGAGTGGGAGCAGAGCTGCCAGGCGGCCAAGCTTGGAGTCGTATCAAAGTCGTTGCCTACACCCACGTGCCTGGCTGGATCCATGATCCATGAGAAATATTTGATCAGTGTTTTGAGTGAATGTGCAGTTTGTTTCCTACAACTACGGACTTGGTAGGGCTAAATTTCAGCTCTTGGGTAAATTCGTGGCCTTTGATGTGAATTTTTCTCTTGATACGGGGGCTGAGTCTAAGCTGAGCTGTCAGACCTCAGTGTGAGGTCCTGCGTAGGGTCTCTGCTCCTCTCCCCTTGCAGGATGTTCCACCGCCCCTTTCTGCATGGTGACACACTGCAGTTTTATCCCTCCCTGGATTACTCTGCCATTACAAGCCGTTTCAGTGAGACAGAAGTGCTTTGGGTTACTCTGGAATCCCACCTTTCTGCTGTCTATTCTTCATCTTCCTCCCTGGGATAGGAGTTGAGAGATCCAGTGCTCTGCGAGGTGTCCCGCTGCCAGCAGAAACGTTGCCAAACCCTGATGTGTTCTCCTTGTCCCTAATGTTTCCGATGTCCGAGTTGGTGATCCTCCAGCGTGAAAGAGGAGGGAACCCGATCGTCCAGCTGCATCTGGCTTCTGAGGTCCCGAAACTTGATTTCCAGGTTTTTGAAGTTCAGCCTTTTTGGTTGTGGTGCTGTAATGTCATATTGAAGTGTGACCCTTTTGGGAGCAAAGACATGTGCCATGCAGTTCAGAAAAAGTGATAAAAGTATGAGTAATGCCATGTTTGTGTCGACGCAACATGGATTTCTTTCCCTGCTGTTGCACTATAAATTCAAAGTGCACCACATGCTTAAATTCACTGGTTTTTCCTTTTTTTTTTTTCTTTTTAAGAAGTCCTTGTGCTTGTCTTCCGTCCTTTTCTCCACCCCAACCCTTGTGTGATGCATAACTGGAAGGAAACCCAAGTAATATATTTTTATACGTGTACCAAATAACTTTATTTGAAGGGAAAAAAAACAACCAAGTGATGTATCCCCCTACATCTAGCTTTCATTTAGGGAAGTGAGAGAAAAAAAAGTTTATATATATATATATATATATAAAAAAGTTAACTGTGTTAAGCTTTAAATAAACTATTTAAATAAAGAGTTTCTAAGCTGTAAGCATCACCCTCTGGGAGAGCACAAGCAACTCCCACATGGCAGCACAGGGCAGGGAACCTCCCTATGACCCTGCCTTTCCACTGCCTCAGCTGAGAAATGCAAAATACTTATTCCCCTCTTCCCCCTAGAAAGGGAAAAAAGGCTGAAATGTTTTACATTTCCATGGTGGAGGACATCAGGGCCCTTTCACACCCACACGGAAAGTTTGCAGGTTGGTTAAATGCCAGGGAAGATGCTGTTGGGTGGCAGCTTGGGTCTTGGGAGAAAGCAGGTGAGACCTGGGGCTGCTTCGTGGGTGCTCCCTGTGGCCACCAGCCCGGCTGCGTGTCTCCGCCGGGTGGGACGAGGCTGGTGCAAGGGTCTGTAGGTGTTGTGAGCTCCAGGGACCGGGGAAAGCACAGTGGTGCTGGTGGTTCCTCGGAAAGGCTGGGCTCCCAGCGAGCCCCGGCTGCAATCCCATTTAGGTGGCTCTGCATTAGCTTTGCTTTGGGAAAGCTGGCTTTGAGCTTTTGAACTGCTGACTTTCGTGTCCTCCAGACAAACTGGGTTGTCCGACTCGTGCCTCCCTTTCCTCTTCGGCGAATCTGATGCTCCGCCACCTCCTAAGGACACTGAACACAGCAGTGACAAGGAGATCGCTGTGTGTGCACATAGCAGAGACGTTATTGCTGTTCCCCCATGGCATCCCGTACCCATTTATGGTGGAGGATGCCTCACCTATTCAAAAAAAGGAGAAAAAGGATTTCCTTGATCTTAAAGATGAGAAAACATAGAGCTGATGCTGGCTGCATCTGCTGCTTTGGGTGCACAGTGATCTGGCGGGCGTTTTGCTTCACCGTCCTCTGCCTTTCATCCCGTTGTGTCCTCCCCGGTGGCCGTGGGCTGGGGAGCAGCGCTGCTGGCTCAGCAGGCTTCACTCCGGCGGTATCGCAAGCTCCCCAGAAAGCTTTGGGAATGAAAAGCCGGTCACAGCTCATTGTTTGCAGTGGGTTTGTTTAATGTTTAAGCAATTAAATGGGAAACACCGTGCAGGCAGCCAGGAAACCAGTTGTCATTTATGGCTTTCAGGGTGCGCATCGGGTTCGCATCCCGGTGATTTTCTTGCTTTTTTGCTTTTCTGGAAACCTTTGCAAGAGCAATGTCCGCGTTAAGTAGCCAGGACCCTTTGAGAACTTCTTAATATTCAATTTTTCAGGTGGTGTGAAAGTGCAAGGAAAGACTGGAGTGGTGTTTGAACACTGAGGCAGTAGTTTTTAGGGCACCGGGAGCAGAAATGTCACTATTTTGGATTTCTCCCCGTGTAACAGCCCAAACGGTGCTCACCAGTGTCGCAGCTTCCTCTAGTGGCCATGCTTGAAATGGTTTCGGAGGAGAAACCAGTATTGGGTTGAAAGATGAGGATATCTGAGTTTGCATTTTCTTATTCCTTCAGTTTTTTGGTTTGGGTGATGGGCAGGAGGGATCCCTACTGAAAGCGCTCTGGAGTCTTTCCTTGTTATGGTTTCCTTTTGGTTGAAAATTACCTTTTTGCAATACGTTGTATGTTTATGGCACCTTGTAAAGATGAATCTTACAGAGTTTTCTGAGAGCCTTCCATGCAAGTTTGCTGCACGTTCCCAATGGATGCATAGTAATATATGTGTGCATGCTTACTTGGATGGGAAACTACCCTAGGGATAACCAACGGCTCATATCCCCCGCGGCAAAGATCACATCCACGGGGCAGAATTACCTCACCCTTTGTGGCCGCATCCATAAATCTGTTTTTGAGTTAAGAAGGATTCATCCAGGGCTCTGTGCATCCAACTGACGCCACGCGGGTGACCAGGAGGGACCGAATGAGCACCTCTACACCTAAAACCTGCTCTGGAGTTGGTCCCTGGCGCCGAGTTGAAGCCGTGGCATCTCTTGCTCTCCGAAGCGCGGTTCTGCCAAGGCAGATGGTTCCCCTCAATGTGTTGTCAGTGAATTTGCTAACTTGGGAAAAGGGGCTGTGTTCAGTCAGTGGTTGTGTTTGCTGAGAATTTAATTTCTTTGGTTCTGAAGAGAGGGTTGGGGCAGCACAATGGAGCTCGCCTGGGTAACGGCGAAGACGTGGCAGCATGAGCTGAGCTGTGGGTTTCTGTACTTCGCTGTGGAGCAGGTTTGTGTAGCCCCCGCTGGGGACTGTGGGGCATCTCCGCTGGTTTTCTTCCTCTGCTCGTGAGACTGAAGTTCAAGGGATGAGCTGGTAAGCAGCTGTGTGCTACGCGCAGAGAATCTGACTGTCTTAACCTTTCTAAGTGGTTCTTGTTTGAGTTTTGAGTTAATCAATCAGACTTCTTCCCCTGATATTTCTTCCCTGGTGAATGCATAAATAGACCTTTTACCGTTCCCTTTCCTGAGAACCTGTTGGTAGGAATATAGCTTCTCGCGGCGCTCCCTTGTCTTTTATCGTGGGAGCGTTTTTTGATTTGTTTTTTCTTTTGACCCATTTTCTGTGCCTGCGTTTCCCCCTAGGGAAGGAGGTTTGAGTATCTGGGGGTTGTACCTGCCTTACAGGGAGAGCCTGGATTGTGAGGATTAAAGGATCAATATCTCTGCAAAGAGACTTGAATGTGTTAGTTGTTACTGAAGAATTGTTATTTTTATTACCTAAGCCATGCTGATAACTGGGAGAAAAACCAAACCAGGGCTTGGTGTTACGGCTGTCTGTTCTCTCAGCCATTTTCTCCCAAAGTCTTTCCTTTGTCCCTCTGCGTGATACTGCGCAGCCCCCTTGGGTGGTATCTTGACTGCGAAGTAGCATTAACGAGTCATCGTTAATGAACGCGTTGCCTAAATTCACCTTCTGGGGGGGCTGCTGTCAGTCTTTCTGGGAAGTTTGTCTTTCCCCCAAACTTGGCTCATCTCGAAACGCCGCACACAGGTAGCAGAACAGGTTTAGATTCCTGTTACCGAGCAGGACCAAAGGCGAATACATTAGTGGAAATCCCGAGAGCTTTGAAGTTGGCGATTACAGGCCAGGGTATGGAAAGGGCTTATTTTACAGAGAGGATCTAATTTGGTTTTCTTCCATAAGCGACTGTGATTTTACAACTGAAAGGCCCAGATGCATCTGTGTTATCTCAAGCTCTCCTCCTGCGCGATTCTCCTTGTTGTTACTTGTTACTGGTGTCTTTGGTACTGAACATTTCTGTCGTGGCAGAAAAACAAAGGTGCTTCGGGGCTTTGGCCACCGGGGATTCAGTTGCTCTGACCAGAGGGGTTGATCTTGCTGTGTAATTGCTTCTTCAGGTTATTTCTATGGACATCCATTCAGTCCCTCTTTATAGCTCATCCGGGTGTAACCTTCCAGGTGAAGAACAGCAGCAGTGCTGTGACCTGAGGAGTGCTCATGTCTTACATTAATGTGCACTACGAATGTATACAGAATAAATGGAATATGACGATTATCTGGTGGTCCTGTCTTTTGTGTGTGGTGCAAAGAGACAACTGTCACGTTTCAAAGTGAACTTTATTTAAAATTGAAAGCCAGGCCAGCAATCACCAGTTGTCCTCACGCCATTCAAGCTGGGCTTCTTGCAACCTTTGTTTTCCGGGTCTCCCTTCCCTGAAGGAATAATGTCTATGTCCTTATGTGTTCTGCCTGGTTGCTGTCTTCCAGCTGGCTAGTCTCACTGCAGTAGGTTTAAAAAATAAATGAAAAAGAGAAACGCGCATGCAGAGACAGACGTCTTTCACTCTGTGTTGGCTGGTGACCCATGGGGACATCTTTGCAGGACAATTCCACATGCTGTTTATTTGAGCTGGAAGCTGAACTCCCAGAAAGGTTTGGATGAGGTTCTCTGGCCCATGCGATACAGGAGCCGAGGCTCTGAAGCCACCGACTCTTTCCTGGTGACTCTTTTTGGGGCAGAGCCACCGCTGGCAGTTGACCGTGAGGGTGCAAACCAGATTTCCATTGAGCTGAGCATCAGGAAATCGTGAAGTTGCCTTGGAAACTGATGTGCTATGGGTGTAGGTTGAACATAGTAAGAGAATTCCTGCTCTCTGCAGTACCTGCCCTTTAAGACGTGCTGTTTCCACCATGGGTAATTTAAGATAATAGTTTGGAGTGGTGGAATTTGGGGAATGGTGGGAATGAGGTGCTTTTGCCAATGTTGAAGAAAATGTGGCTTCATTCCTCCTGGTCGTGCTGATCTGCTCTAGGCACGGGGCCTTCCCATGGGTTCTCTGCTATCGCTCTGTGCAAAGAGTTGATTTGCTTGTTTTTTGCAAGCTCTACAGCAAGTGAGAGCTAATCGTGTGGTAACATGCACAGTTTAATTCCTTGGCTTATAAAATTCCCCCTGAAAACTCTTCCCCGGCAGGAATCAACTTCAGAACAGCTAATAGGGCCATTTGTGCCTTACTAATTGAGTGTGCCTTCATGTGCGCTGTCTTTCCAACTCAAACCTGTTTGTTTCTTTCCTTCAGGGTCATTCCATGACTTTCTAAAATGCTGGAGGTAAGAACTGGAAGGGAAACAGGAGATAACACGACTGATGATAGCCCCATGTTATTCTTTCCATCCTATCCCAAGAAAACACAATGAAACATTTTTCATTTCTCTTTCCAGGAAAACTTTGATAGCCCTATCAAGAAGAAGCTGAAAATAGCTTGAAACAGCATGGCATTTGCCATTGGTCTTTGACTTGAAGTTTTCCAGATAGTCCTTAGCACGGTGGGAAAATCTCTTGCCGCGGGCACATTTCTAAATGTCAGGCGCCCGAATGGACACTGATGCGGGGAGATGGGGACCATTTTGGAGTGGATAAGGAGGTGGTGTAGAGCTCCAGCATCAGCTTGGCGTCTGGAGGTCTCTTCGGAAACTGCTTGCAAGAGAAAATCATCATGAAGTGGCTCATCCTTGCCCCGGTTTGGGAATTTAAATGTCAGACCTTGAGCCTAGCTGTTTATGTCAGGGGCCGTTCTCATGGTTGCGTAGGAAAAGAGGAATATTTATTTTAATGTGGCAGGAAGTTGTTCGTCTGTGTACTATAATCTCTGTTTTGGAAATAAAACACTAAAAGCAGCTCGTGAGGCACCGAGTAAAGGATGCGTGTGCTTGTGTGCGGTTCATAAACACAGCTGCTCTGGACACGCACATGCCATCCCATGGTGTTCCTCCACCAGCAGCTTTTCTTGGTGCGAGAACCCAAGCGGAGAGCAATGGTGCTCCAGGCAAAGCATATGGAGCTATTTTAAATTAATCCCACGCAGCAAGACTGTTTAAATGACCAAGGGGGAGGGCATTAACTCAGGTGGGATTCAGCACCTTCAGGAAGGATTTCAGCTGACACGGTGCTTGCGAGAGCAACAGGCTTTAACGACCCGGGGAAGCTCGTGCCAGTCCCATATATATGTTTGTTAGCTTCTGTGCTACCATTTCTTGAGGTAAATAGCGATAGCTTGTGTCGGGGGCAAGCGGGTGGTAAATTGTCCTGGAGTTGGGACCAGTCACTTCTCTGTTGGAACCTGTCAGTTCTCCTCCATTGCCATGGGTAAAGCGGAGCCTCGGGCAGCCTATAGGGAATTCAGGGTGATGGCAATGTCTTTGGGAAGGTTTCTGTCCCCTGGTGGCTCTGGGAGTGGGGTCTGCAGGCAGGAGAGGTCTTTGGATCACGGGGGAGGCTGGATCCCACTTTAGAGCCCGTTTCTAGTTCTGCGAAATGCTCTGTTGAGAGCTACCAGCTTTTGGGAGAAGGTGCCCACCTCTGCAGTGGCTGATGGTTTCCTAGGATTTGTTGGCTCATGTTGAAATTGTTAAAGTCCTCTGGGTGGCCAGGATGTCTGCTGCTCGCGGCTCAGCTCCTTCGCTGGCTTTGCACTGCTGCGGTGTCCCGGGAGAGGTGGCGGAGTCGGCCCTGGGGTGCAAAGGGGATCCGAATTCACCTGGGAGAGATGGGATTCCCTGGGCTGCAGCTGTTTGCACCAACCCAGAAAAGAAACTGCAAGCAAAGGAGGGGAAATGCCCCGAGGAGAAGCTGCTGCCTTGGAGCAGCGTGGGTGCGTGCTGCTGGCTCTGCGCAGGGACGTGGCATCTCCGGCATTAGAAACCCTAAATCCTCGATTTCCGTTAGACTAAACGCCTCGGCAAACAAGTGCTGCCTAACTTTGGGTCAAGAAGTGCCAAAAGTAGAATGTGTTTGTGTGTGCTGTAGAGGGCACCTTATTCCTTTGTCTTTTGGCAGGGCTGAGTCCCCGTGGGGACCTGCAGATAACACTCGGTATATTGACGTTTTGATAACTGCTCTTTGCTTTTAGCCAGAATTTGCTTTTTTATCCAATCTTAATAAGTTGATCTTTCTATCAATCCTGCTAGCAAACAAGATAATTGCTTTATTATAGTCTCAATATCCAGCAAAGGACACATACTCCCCGGTGCTCCCCAGGGAATAAAATCTGTGCAGAGCATTGACACGGGATGAGCACAGCGATAGCGACGCCAGGCTATCGGCGGGTGATGGAGAGAGCAATTTCCCCGCTGTGAAAAGCTAAGCTGCTTCCAGCCAGGCTGCAAACAGGGCCAGAGGAGGTCTAGAAAATATTTAGGTTATAACCGAAAACATTTTGGTCCCTTTGCTAGAAAATATTTAGCTTATAACCAAAAATATTTTGATGTGTTTGCTAGAAAATATTTAGGTTATGACCGAAAACATTTTGGTCCATTTGCTAGAAAATATTTTGGTTGCACTGAAAATGTTTTGGTCTGTTTGGGTGTTTGTTGGCTGTTTTGGGAGGTCTGTGTTTGTGGTTCTCTTCTTCTTTTTTTTTTTTTTTTCATAGAAAAAAAGAGCAAATGAGAAATTTCCTGACTTTCCAGGCTGGTGCAAGGACCCAGCAGATGGCTTAAACCCCGAGAGCTTCGTCCACGGGTGGATTAAACCTCCCCCAGGCAGGGAGGCACAGCACCTGCCTTTTAATGCAGGATGGAAAGGGAATTACTTGTTCCACAAAATTTAGAAAAAGAAGAAAGGAAAAATATGTGATGAGAGCTGGAGCCCCTCTGCTGTGAGGACAGGCTGAGAGAGCTGGGGGGGGGTCAGCCTGGAGAAGAGAAGGCTCCGGGGAGACCTTCCAACCCCTTCCAGTCCCTGAAGGGGCTCCAGGAAAGCTGGGGAGGGACTCTGGGTCAGGGAGGGGAGCCATGGGACGAGGGGGAAGGGTTTTAAACTGGAAGAGGGGAGATTTAGATGAGATACCAGGAAGAAATTCTTGGCTGTGAGGGTGGTGAGCCCCTGGCCCAGGTTGCCCAGAGAAGCTGTGGCTGCCCCATCCCTGGAGGGGTTCAAGGCCAGGTTGGACGGGGCTTGGAGCAACCTGGGCTGGTGGGAGGTGTCCCTGCCCAGGGCAGGGGGTGGCACTGGGTGAGCTTTAACGTCCCTCCCAACCCAAACCATTCCATGATTCTGTCCAAAATAGTATGAAAGCAGAAGCAGGATCGAGGTGTGTGACGTGGAAATGAGCTGTTCCTGGAGAGGAGGATGTGAAGGGCTGGGAGGCTGATGAAGAAATGGAGAAGGACAGACCAAAATGCAGAACGGTGCTGGAAACCACCTAGAAGAAAGCAGAAGAAACCTCGTGGGCTCCCCAAGCCCCTGGGACAGGGGGAGCAGAGCTACCGGCTCCAGCTCCTTGCACTGTCCCCTACAAAAGCCTCAACGCCGGTAGCCATCCCTCCTCCACGCCAGAAGTTCCCCGCGGGCAGGCGGAAGAACAGCCGACAAAAGTCCAACGCGTTTCCATCCTGCGCCAAGAGCCGCGAGCGCCTTTGTTTTGGGAAAAGGTTTGAACAGGTTTTGACGAACACAGATAACGCCCCACCACGGTGACGTTTGGGTCACTCCTCTCTTTGCTGTGATAAGAGCTGGACCTTTATCGGATGGTAACACTTTGATCTCGCTATCGGAGACGTGTGCTGCTCGATTCTCACCTGAGCGCCTCGCTTAAGGACACAAACTCCTCAAAATCCTCGTGGCCCAAAATACAAAGAAACCCTTGAAGCCGGGGGTGCGCGTGGTGGTAATGGAAAATGGAGGTCAGCAGATAAGGGGCAGTCACAGCTTCCTGGTATAAAAACGGGGAATCCAGGCAGCTCAGCCTGTCTGCTGCGGTCTCTGAGGAGCTGTGTGTGGACCGGTGGACAACTCCCGCACCATGAAGTGGTTCATCCTGGCCCTGGTGTGTCTCCAGCTCTCGGAGGGGCTGGTGAGGTGGGTGTCCTGCAGCAGCCGCTGGGCAGAAAGGGTGAGGAGAGGGTAGATAACGGAGCCCGGCTGCAGCTGTAACCCGAGCTGCCCTGTGTCCCCGAGGATGCCAACCAAACCTAACCAGGTGTGACTCCTGCATCTCCACGGACCGTCGTGGTCCCAGTCCAGGCTGCATCCCTTGCTGGGAGGGCAGCCCCTGGGGACATGCAAGGCAGCCGAGCAGAGGGCTCCCATCGTGGCTGGGTTCAAAGGAGCCCAGAGAACTAATAATGTGAAAATACCCAAATGTCCTCCTGATTTCCTGCTGTATTTTTTGGTGTTTTTTTTTTTTTTCTCCTCTGTGCAGAATCAAACTGAAGAAAGCCAAGTCTATACGGCAGAAAATGAGGGAGGCCGGAGTGCTGGACGACTACTTGAAGAAAGTTAAATATGATCCTGCCAAGAAATACCAGTTCAGTGAGGACTACGTGGTGTATGAGCCGATAACCAACCACCTGGATGTGAGTTCCCCAGCTTCCCCTCCCGCTGCCTGTCCGTACACCACGCTCCCCTGTCCCTCCTCCTTCCCAGCTGCCGGATCTGTTCATCCCTGAGCCTCCAGGAGTGAGAGATTGATTTTTTCCCCACTCTTTTTTTAAGCTTCCGTTTTAGACTTTAGAAAAAGTTTTCCTCCAGCCACGAAAAGCGATGCTTTTCTATATGTAACAAAAGGCATAACAAAATAAATATTTAATATAACATCTTCTGGGAGAAAAAGCAGGGTGAGAGTTCACTCCTGCCTACTTTGTTATTTGCGAGCGTGAACCTGGCATTCCCGACACCCTGCAAAGCGCTGGGATGGTGGCGCAGGGCTGGGAGGCGAAAGCCTGCTCTGTCCCTGACCCTGTGGCCAACGGAGATAATCCGTCTGTCGCCTGCAGTCCTCCTACTTTGGGGAGATCAGCATCGGGTCCCCGCCGCAAAACTTCTTGGTGCTCTTCGACACCGGTTCCTCCAACCTGTGGGTGCCCTCCACCTACTGCCAGACGCCGGCGTGCTGTGAGTTTCCGTGGGAGATGCCCTTAAGAGCCTGGCTAACGAAGATGGCCCAATCACTATGGCCATCGTGGGTGTCCCCGGAGCGCAGAAATCGCGGTGCTTGTGCCTGACCTTTCATGGCTGAGTAGAGGGAAGAGCAAAACTACAAATCATGGAGCTGATGTTCTGCTTCATGACACGGCTCATCCGATGTAACTCGCTGCTGGTGGGAGAGTGATGGGGATTTAACTGCTGCTGGCTTTGCTCGTGCTGGGGGATGCTGTGGTTGTGATCGCAATGGCTGTTCCCTTGAGAGGGGTGCAGACCAAACTGGGATGCAAAACCCTGCCTTAGAGATAACCACGAGGCAGAGGAACAGCCCGGTCTGCTCTTCACGACTTGCTCCCTGCCGGGGAAGCCGCTTTCCCAGGCGTTATCCCAGCAGGGTGACCGGTGGTGAAATCCCGCCGTGGCCAGGCGAGCGCTTGCTCAGGAGCTTTGCCCTCTTCTCTCGCCCACAGACAATCATGCGAAGTTCAAGCCCAGCGAGTCCTCCACCTTCGTCTACAACGGACGATCCTACAACATCTCCTACGGCAGCGGCACGCTCACGGTGGTGCTGGGCTACGACACGCTGAGGGTGAGCGCACCCCGCGCCCTCCTTGTCTTCCTGGGCGCCGTGTCCCCAACACCAGCTGGGTGCTCCCACAGAAGGAACCTGGGGGACAGCTTAAGGGCAGATTTCATGTAGACAAGACTTGGGCAAACCAGGGCCTGTGATGGGCAGAACCAATATAAAGTGGTTAGTGCCACCGTCAGTTACCCAGCTGGGTTTTTACTTTGTTTTAACTCAATTCCTGCTAATTTTTCCAGCTGCCCAGAGATGTTTTCACCTTGCTGTTGTTCGTTGGGCTTTCAGAGCATCAGTCATCCCATCCGATGGCTGCTCAGGTTTGCCTGCAGGCGCAGGCTGACCTGGTGTCCCCTTCCCCTCCAGATCCAGACCATCACGGTCAGAAACCAGGAGTTCGGGCTTAGCAAGAATGAGCCAACCCAGCCTTTCTACTATGCCGACTTTGATGGGATCCTGGGAATGGCCTACCCCTCGCTGGCGGTGGGAGGGACGCCCACCGCGCTGCAGGGCATGCTGCAGCAGGACCAGCTCACCCAGCCCATCTTCAGCTTCTACTTCTCTCGGTAAAAATCTGCGGGGGACCTCTGCACGTCCCACGTGCACAGGTGTCCCCCTGCCTGACCCCGTGCTGGTTCCTTGTGTATTTGTCCCTCGCTAGCCCATGCGTATCGCACCGACTTAGCGACCTCTGCTGCTGGAACTCTGTGTTTTTGCAGCCAACCCACCTACAGCTATGGGGGAGAGCTCATTTTTGGAGGCGTCGACACTCGGCTCTTCCACGGGGACATTACGTGGGCACCGGTGACCAAGAAGCTTTACTGGCAGGTGGCGCTTAACGAGTGAGTTGTGTTTGTACCTGATGGGCATCATCCACCCAGGCAGCTCCTGTGATGAGGGTGGTACAACCGGCCTCCAGATGAAGCTGCAGCTACTGCAGCAGGCGCGGGCTCAAGGCAGGGGTTAGACACCGCATTTCAGAGCATCCCAGACTCAGCGATCCAGCTGAGACAGGGTTAGTTGCCGGTGGATGCTTAAAGTGACGTCCTTCTCCCTGTTTTCCACCCAGGTTTTCTATCGGGAAGTCGGTGACGGGCTGGTGCAGGCAGGGCTGCCAAGCCATCGTGGACACGGGGACGTTCCTGCTGACGATGCCCCAGGAGTACCTAGACGGCTTCCTTCAGGCCGTGGGGGCCCAGCTGACCAGCTACGGTGTAAGTGCGGGGGATGCTTTGGGGGTGGTACGGAGCAGTGGGGAGGCTCCTAAGGGAGCCAGAAGCCATGGGCTCGACCAGGCTCCACAAAACTCATGTGGCATCTACAGAACATGGAGCTGCAGGCACGTCAGGGAGGGACGAGGCGACGTGGCACTGCCAGGGGATAAAATGTCTGTTACCTCTGAATACGGGGGTATCTCTCCTCTCTCGGTGGGTGCTGTTCCAGCCATAACCCCCTCTTCACCCTCTCTCCGCAGTATGCAGTTGACTGCAATGAGATCCACAACATGCCCACCATCACCTTCGTCATCAACGGAACTCAGCTCCCGCTCTACCCCTCTGCCTACGTCTTGAACGTATGTATTAGCTGAGCAGCTTCATCCTGCTGAGCTCTTGAGGGCCAGGAAAGGACCCAGTGCTTCTTGACAAGTACCAATGCTCTCCCTGCCTGCGCGGGCAGATCCCACCTCCCCCCAGCCCAGCTGGCAGGGTCCTGCTGCTTCTTCGAGGCTCTGACTCCCTGTTATCCCCCCCTTACAGGACAACGGCTACTGCACTCTGGGGATTGAAGCCACCTACCTGCCTTCCCAGGACGGGCAGCCGCTCTGGATCTTGGGTGACGTCTTCCTCAAGGAGTATTACACCGTCTTTGACATAGCTAACAACCGCGTCGGCTTCGCCCCATCGGCGTAGAGGAGCGGAGCAGCGGAATCCAGTCCCTCTCCTGGCCAAACACACCTTAAACCAGCGCTGCTGGGGGGTTCCTATGGAACTTTACGTTCCTTAACGTGCCTGAATGGCTCCCTGTCCTGCCGGGATTTCTGTGTGAGTGTCTTCTCACAGTCTCCTGTTACCAATAAAACCCAACATCCCAAACCGTCTCTGACCTTCTGAGTTTGTCAAGCGACGACTGAGCGCAGACTGATGGGTTGTGTGTCTCAGATACTCTTTCTGCAGCAAGGTAAGTGCCGTGATAAACTCCCAGGCAGATTTCCGCAGAGTCAGCACAGGGGAAGCAGTGGGGAAGCTGTCCCTGGGCTGCTTCAAATCTAAAGTTGATGTATTTATGTTTCTTGCAAAGGGGTGTGACCTGCTCTTGACTCCTAACGGCTGTGGGACTGAGTCTCAGCCTTTATCTATAGTGAATTATTGATCTTGGGAGTGGCTCTGATAGACACAGAAGGCACAACCTGTAGCTCAGCTCACGGCCCAATGGATGCAGGGACGGGAGCGACCGGTCCTTCCCCACGCTGGTGCCCGGGGTAGGTCCTGCAGATGTTGCAGCCCATCCTTTGGGTATGAGGACGTCCCACAGCCCAGCCCTGTCCCCTCTGCGAGGCTTGTGCGACTCAGCAGGGGGCTGCAGACCTGCGTGTTGGAAAGCCAGGCAGCTGCCGTCCCCCAAATCCTGGCTCTGGCTGCACCCTGCTTCTGTCCTCCTTGTCCTCAAGGAGGGACAAGCCCGGAATGAGTGTCCTGAGCCTGATTCCTGCAGGGGCTTTGCTTTGCAGGGGAGAAGTACCATGCCCCAGGCTGCGGTGCAGGGCATCAGGACACCAAAAGGTGGCTGGGGTTGGTCTTAAACAGTAACCACAGCCCCGGGGACAGGAGTTCCCCGAGGGATTCCCCAGAAAGCCAGTTCTGCTCTGGGCCATCAGGCGCTGGTGCATGTCTGGAAATGCCGTGCAAGTCTTTAATGGGGCGGAACAGCTTCACCCTCCTCCAGTCACCTCAGGGAGATGCTCACCAGCACCGACCCAGGCAGAGTTAGCCGGTGGTGGTGGACATTGCTTTGCTTGCAGTCTGCGGTGACCTTGGAGTGACTGCAGGGACACGCTGTCCTGTCTCTTGCTGCTGCTGGTACTTGCAGGGCTGCACCGATCGCTCCGACCGGCCGAGGATAAAGCCACGGGGCCGGTCGGTCCCCAGCTCCGTCCCTCTCCCTGGGCATCGGGAAACCTCGTCAGAGGTGCTTGTGGGAAGCCACCCACTAACCTTCCTTGCAGCTGGATAAGGTTTAACAAAGTCCTCTGATTCCCACAAAGGAAGTGGGAATTCCTCCAATTCCCGCAGAGGAATATGGGAATTCCATATTCAAAGCGGGAATATGAGGCCAGGTTGGGTCAGCCATGACATCCAAATGACCCCTAAATCCTGAAGTGGGGCTATTCAGTCAGGTAAAACAACAGCCAGAGTATCGGGAATTCTGGTCTGTGGACAAAGGAGACGGGGAACACCTTTGCTGGGAGAGGCTCAGGTAACACCACTCTTTCCCGGCATCCAAACTTGTTTCTTAGAAGGTCCTTATCATTGGAGCTCATTATCAGATATATTAATAGCTCTGTCATTTCAGCAGAGAAAGGACACAAACTCCTCTGTGCTTTGTGTCAAAATATTGCCACAGGCTGAGCGCAGCGAGAGGGAGAGGAGACAGGGGCGGATCGCAGGGAAGGGCATTCCTCCTCCCTTATAAAATGGGGAGGTTTCCCACAGCCGAAGCTGCTGTGGCAGCAGCGGTGGCAAGAAGGGACAAGTGACGGCTGACCATGTCCCTGCTGCTCTTTGCTCTTCGCTTTGCTTCCTGCAGGATCTGGCCAAGCGAAGGCAGATCCATCAGGATGCGATGGAGGCGGAAAGGGGCGCCGGGGGGGAGTTTCCTAAGCTGCCACAGGCTCAAAGCTCCAACGGGAGCAGCGAGGCTCTGCTGGGGTCTGTCCCCACTGCCAGAGGGGACTGGGGTGTCTGCAAGTGCCCTACAGCAAAGGCCAGCGGGGACACTCCTGCCCGACCCTGGGGAGAGCAGCGCTGGTCCCGCTTCTGCCTCCTCCCTGGGCTGCATGTGTTGGTGACCCCTGTGGGGACATTCAGATCTGGACAAAGGTTTTGGTCCCTGTGAAATGGGAGCAGAACGGCAGCGTGTGGCGGGTGCTCGAAGCAATAGGTGTTAAAGGACGTGGTTCAAGCCCAGCGCCGCGTCCCCCAGGCAGAGGGCTCTGGGCAGCTGCAGGCTTTCGGTCCAGCTGGGGCTCCTCTGCCGAGAGCTTTGCACAGAAAAACAACCCCATGTTTCTCTCCTCAGGTTTTCCACGGGAGATGAGCCCACTGGCCAGCGCAGATGAGGCTGCCAGGCTGATGGGGACGTGGGGACAGTCACCGTTCCCCGGCAGCACGTGGCAGAGTTTCTGCAGGCGGTGAGTGCCCAGGCTTTGGACTCCGAGGCTGAGCAGCATCCTCGGACCACCGGATGCCAGGACGGGTCCCCAGTGACCCAGCAGGGACTGGTAGCACCATCCCAGGGGGAGGAAAGGGTCTCCTGGGGTTAAAAATCCCCTGGAAATGAATGCCTAAATACACACTCCTCTGGATTTTTCCTGCCTGGCTACGACCAGCATCACAAAAGGCACATGGGAGGCATCACCAGACGTGTGACCTGAGCCTAACTCCGACACGGGTAATAAACTGCAGCAAATCAAAGTGTCTTTTGGAAATGGTTGAGCGGTTGCAAACAGGCAGGTAAAGGCCTGTTACACCTTTCAGGGCTGCTGTACCAAGCAGCTTGCAGCCCCCGTCTCAGCGTCCCTGGGGGTTACTCGCAGAGCTGGAGGGCAGCAAAGGGCAGAGTGACAAAAGGACAAATGCCTGGAAAGACAGAGATTTTGGGGGGGACGTGCTGGTTCCCAGGAGGTTTGAAGCCGGGCTGAAAACCACCGCTGCTATTTCGTGCTAGCCATGTTGAAGGAATTGGATGTAACAGTCTATAGACTGGGATGGAAGAAATACTGCGGCCCCGTGGCACATCCTTGGCTGCCTGGATGGGTCAAAAGAGGAATGCCAGCATTATGAATTTCCGTTTGCTATAAAGGGTGTGTTTTGCCTTTGTTTTCTGGAATGATCAAGCTGGTGCTGAAGGCAAGAGAAAACACTTTTAACTTCCTGATAACAACAGGATTTTGCATTTTATCAGATGTCACATATTTGGTCTGGGTATCGGAGGTACGGGGCCAATCTGTGAGCGCCCGAACAGCCGGGTAAAGGGGGAAAATCCGGGCGGCTGCAGTGATAAACGCACCGCAAGCGTTGGTGTTGGGTGGGTGCAGCGATAGAGGCAAGGGGTGTCTGGAGCGAGGGG
The DNA here is from genome assembly GCA_013398915.1 of Dromas ardeola. Classification (NCBI taxonomy): domain Eukaryota; kingdom Metazoa; phylum Chordata; class Aves; order Charadriiformes; family Dromadidae; genus Dromas; species Dromas ardeola. The sequence goes on from VYZM01010446.1 coordinate 47,417, forward strand.
CCGGGCACGGCTCCTGGTTATATATATACACCCTGCCCTGCCAGAGCTGGTGCTGGAGCTGCCATGGAGCCACCAGCACCCGGGGCCATGCGGTGGCTGGTGCTGGCCCTGCTCTGCCCCTGGCTCGGGGAGGGGATGCTGAGGTGAGTCCCGGGGCCGGGATGGGTGCGAGGGTGCAGGGTCCGGCCCTGGAGCAGGGATTGCCCTTCGCACATGGGGGTGCACACATGGACGGGGCCACTCGGCCACTCAGCATCTCACTGCCATCTCCATCCCGCGCAGGATCCCCTTGAGGAAAGGCAGGTCCATGCGGGAGGTGATGAGAGAAAAGGGGGTGCCGGAGGGTTTCCTGAAGGACCTCAAAGGGGACCCTGGTAGGAAATACCAGCTCGGTAACGCTGTGGCTTACGAACCGCTAACGAACTACCTGGATGTAAGTATTAAAGCTTTTTCTTCCTCATCCAAGCCACCTGGCTCGAGTTTTTGGGGATGCCCTCCTCCTTTCCTGGCTGCCGGCGGGAAGCTCTCTCCCTGCTCACCAGTCGAGGGGCTGTACTGGGCATGGGCAGTTCTGCTCTTTTTATAGCCTGGCTCCGGCTCCGAGGGCTGGGTGATATTGGGAGATGAAGGCAGGAGGCAGCATGTCTTATCCGGAATTAATTTCCCTTCTCAGAAAAAACAGGGTTTGATGGTTACAGGGCAGATCTACTACTCCTGGCCTTGCTGTGTTATGTCGTAGGCAAATCCTTGCCCCCTTCCGTGCTTTAGCTGCCCTGGATGCTCGCAAGGACTGCGAGCCCTTCCTACAAGCCCGTAGCAGTTTGGGTTTCTCAGCTAGCAGAGGGCAGAGAGCTGAAAACTCTCACTCAGAAAAAACAGGCAGAAAGAGAAATCCTCGCACGCTCTTGTTTGCAGTCCTTCTACTTTGGGGAGATCAGCATCGGGACCCCCCCGCAAAATTTCCTGGTGCTCTTTGACACCGGCTCTGCCAACCTGTGGGTGCCCTCCACCTACTGCCAGACTCCAGCCTGCGGTGAGCATCCCTCGGGGAACACGGGGGGATTCGGGGTTCTCCCCCCCATCGGCGCTCTCGGGCATCCCTCGCACGCTGCAGGCCAGACCTATGGCAGGGAAATCAGTGAGAGCTGGCGGGGTTTGGTGTTTGCTCTCGGTTCGGGAACACCGGCGGGGCTGGTTTTGGATGGCCCCTTCCCTGGGAAGCCCCTTGCTGGGGATTTCTCCGCATGTGGGGGCAGGGATGCTGAACCCAGGGCAGGATGTCACCCGGGGGCTGTGACCTTCTCTCCGTGCAGGGAATCACACCAGCTTCAACCCCAGCCTGTCCTCCACCTTCTCGGGCATCGGTGTGACCTACACCCTGAGCTATGGGTTCGGTGACCTGTCGGTGGCGTTAGGGTATGACACGGTGACAGTAAGTGCCTTCTGATGTGCTGGTGCGTTGCTGCAATCAGGGAAAGAAGGGACTGCGGTTGTGATCAGTTCAATTCGATTAAAAATTTAGGAGGCAGCTGAAAGTACCTTCTTATTTTGGATATTAGTGCCTGGATCGCCCATGTAGGGTTTATGGCGTGTCAGCATAAATTGACTCGGAGACTGGGGTGTGCAAATAAACCCAGGCCGAGTCCCCTGGGCTGTTCATCACTGCTTTGACCTTAAATGTTTGCTTTTTACACCGATGGCTGAGCTTCGTTGTTACAGGACCTAAGAAATGGTCCATTGTGAGACTTGCACGCAGTGAAAATGTGATTTTAAACTCATTTAACCGAGGTAAACTCATTTTGTGGGTATTTTTACGAAATAATAAGGGTGATGGGACAAAGAATAAGAGCCAGGCTGCCCCCGACTCCATTTCCCATCTGCGATGGGGAAGAGCTCAGCACCTCTCAGTGAAGATTTATCTTCATGACCTTTCTGGCCATCCCTGAGTCTCCCTAAAAACTCCACCCTGGGATGCTGTCAAAGGGGAACGTCCGAAATGCCAACGTCTCCCAATGTCTTTCCTCTCCCTCTAGATCCAGAACCTCGTCATCAGGAACCAGGAGTTCGGTCTGAGCCTGGATGAGCCCAGCAGCCCTTTTTACTACCTGGACTTCGATGGGATTTTGGGAATGGCTTACCCAGGTGTTGGCATCGGTGGTTTCAACACGCTGATGCAGAACATGCTGCAGCAGAACCAGCTCGCCGAACCAGTCTTCAGCTTCTATTACTCGCGGTGAGACCCCTGATGCTGGGTCTCTCTCTTGCATAGATGCAGCCTGGATCCATCCTTTTCTTCATCCCTTCTCCATCCACACGTTCTCCCCGCACACCTCTATGCTACACTGCTTTCTGCTGAGCAGCCTGCCTGATTTGGGGTTGAATTTCATGTCTTTCCAGCAACCCGACCTATAATTACGGCGGGGAAGTCATCCTCGGAGGGGTTGACCCCCAGCTACACTCCGGAGAGGTTTTATGGGCTCCTGTGGTCCAGGAATTGTATTGGAAGATCGGGATCGAGGAGTAAGTGCTGCACCGCGGCTTGGAAGGGGGTCTTGGAGGGAGGAAGCCTTCTCCGATGCCTTTTCTGCCGCTCTCTCCAGGTTCTCCATTGGGCCGTCAGCCACCGGCTGGTGCAGCCAAGGCTGTCACGGGATTGTGGACACTGGGACATTCCTGCTGACCATCCCAGGACAATTCATGTCAGCCTTCCTGCAGGCGCTGGGTGTGGAGGAGAGTGACTACGGGGTAGGTGGGAAGGATGCCCCGCACACACGAGGGGCTGATGCGGTGGGATGAGGATGCACCTGGGGGGTAATGCAGAGCTCCCTGCACCTCTGGAGCAAAACATCCCGCCTGAAACAACACGGCAGTGCTGCATCTCCCCTGGCAGTGGTGTAAAACAACAATAATTCTTCCAAACATGGTAAACCTGACCCCTCTGCCACTCTTTGCTTCTTTTGCAGTTCGTCGTCAACTGCAGCGACGTGCCGAGCATGCCCACCCTCTACTTTGCCATCAGCGGAGCCCAGTTATCACTGCCTCCCTCTGTCTATGTCTTAAATGTAGGTGTGATTTTATCATTCCCAACATGCATTTCACCGTCACAGGGCAGTTTTGCCCAGGAGAAAAATCAGAGTTTCTTTTCAAACAGAGGCTTCCAGCAGCCTTAGTGCCGTATTGCCCAGCACCCGACTTCAAGGGGCTTTTTATGTGCCTGTATGTGACTGAAAAGAGGGTCTAATCCTGCTCCCAGCCAAAGCAGCCATGAAGGCACGGGCAGCACAAAACCCCCGCGCTCCTCACCGGCCCTAAAATTTGCTCCTTTTGCCCCGACAGATCAATGGCGTCTGCACCGTTGGGGTCGAGAGCACGTACGTGGCCTCTGCCAGCGGCCAGCCGCTCTGGATCCTCGGCAACATCTTCCTTCGGCAGTATTACTCCATCTTCGACATGGCCAACAACAGAGTTGGCTTTGCCTTGTCAGTCTAAGGATGCTGAACGTCGCCCATGGGATAATTTGTCCCTGCAAAACCTTATCCTCACTCAGCCCCCTGTACGGTGAGGAATAGTCTCCAAATCTCCTGTAGTGAATAAAGGGCTCCAAATCTGCCTCGTGTCTCGTCTGGCTGCGGCTGAGCAGGATATGGCACAGCTCTTCTTAATAAAACACCAAAGTCTGAGTTCATGCTCGAGGTTTCCAGGCGCTGCCTGGGCTTTCGGATGTGCACGGAGCCTTTGAGCTTGCAGCAATGACAAATTTGGGGTCTCCTTTTTGAGTGGGACCCGGATTCCTGCTGGGGCTGGCTGGGAAACTGGGATGACTGGGAGAAATTCAGGCTGTGCCGTGTGCTCAGCTGCAGCTCGGGGACCCCAGGGCTTCTGGAGGCTTCAGAAACCAGTTTGGAGCAGGATGTGCAGAGACAAGGAGGTCCGTGTGAACAGCTCTTGGTTCATTAGGTTTAGGGGAATTGCCCACACATATTTGCAAATAAATTAGGGATTAAAAAGTGTCAGGCAAGGACACTCAGGCTGAGGAAAACGCTATGGTTTTGCTCTCGATGGGTAAATCTCGAAGCCTCGAAGCATGGATGATGAGAAGGAAGGGGGTGGCATGCCTGGGACGCGGATGTCACCAAAGCTTGGGGTATCTGGATTCCCCTCCAAGAGGAGCTGCTGGATGCCGTGTCAGACAGATCGGTCCAGCGCCGGGAACCCAGACCGGACCCAGAAGGCTGCTCCTTGAGGTGCAGCGCGGGGCGATGCACGGGAGATGCAGCGCTGAAGGGCCCATGGCCTGTTGTCTGACACCCGTCTCCCGGTCAGATGACAGTCACCCCGCTGGGGCATGTGATCGCCGGTTAAATCTGCTGTTTCCAGCCAAATCTGCCACGGCGGGTCCTGCGGAGCAGGGAGCTCCCAGCCACAGAGGGAACCACTGTCCTGGTGCCACGGGTGGCAGGGTGGCACTGAGCTCAGGGTACAGGGGACTTGCTGCCTCGGGCTGGGCAGGGTCCCCACCGCTCCCTCCCGCTGCCACCCCCAGTCCCCACAGAGTTCATCTCACATGAAAAGCTCCACACTCCGTGCGCAGCCTCCCCCGGCAGCGGCCTGACCCCGAGGGTCCCGTCTGGAGGGGGACAAACACCCTGTTCCCCACCACCCAGCACGTCTCCAGGTCACGGCCAGCCCTCCACGGGCACAGCGAGCCTCTGTCACCAGTGCAAGGGGGGGTAAAATCCTGGTGCAAGGATCTACACAACCCTGGTGCAAGGGTCTATATGATCCCTGTGCAAGGAGCTGCATGGTCACGGTGGAAGGTGTATGACTCTGGTGCAAGGAGCTGCACGATTCTGGTGCAGGGAGCTGTACAACCCCAGTGCAAGGACCTTCAGGATCCTGGTGCAAGATGCCGCACGGTGCTGGTGCAAGGACCCGCACGGTCCTGGTGCAAGGAGCCGCACGGTACTGGTGCAAGGGGCTATATGACCCCTGCGCAGGGAGCTGCATGATCCCGGTGGAAGGTGCATGATCCTGGTGCAAGGACCTGCGCGATCCTGGTGCAGGGAGCTGTAAAACCCTGGTGCAAAGACCTGTACACCATCAGTGCACGAAGCCACGTAACCCTGCTGCAAGGGGCTGCAGGATCCCGGTGCAAGGAGCTGCGGGACCCGGGCACAGCCCTGCTTTCACCCCCCACTCCCGGCATCCCCGTCCCGACCCGCTCCGGGGTGCAAACCCCCGTGTTTTTTGGGGAGGAAACCACCTAACCCAAACTCCTGCTGCGGCCGAGGCGGGGGACTACAAGTCCCGGCAGGCGCGGGTAGCCCAGCCCCGCGCCGGACTACAGCTCCCGGCGTGCTGCGGAGCGGAGCGGAGCGGGCCGGGCCGTGCCGTGCCGTGCCGCGCCGAGCCGGGCCGGGCC
>VYZM01010446.1:57384-73355 GCA_013398915.1 Dromas ardeola
TGTGTGTGCTGGGGTCTGGATCTTGTGATGGCACCATGGGATCCCAGCCCTGGATCCATGTTTCTCCCTCCTTTCCTGGGGGTGTGGATGGATGGCGGGGAGGGATGGAGCTCTCCCGGCGCTGGGCATGGCACACCCCGGTCACCGCTGGGCTCCGTCCCTGGGGACAGCTGGACTTTGTGGTGTGGTTTTTTTTGCAGGGGGGGGACTTTGAGCTGCGCCTGCTGAAGGGGAGCCATTTCCGAACTGCCCTGCGTGGGGTTGTCCCATTCCCTGTCAAACAGGAACCGGGCTTGGGGGGGAGTGGGGGGGGGAACTTGCCAGGGTCGACCCAGCACAGCGGTGTCCCCGGTGTGGCGTCCCCAGTGTGGGCGCTGCAGCCTGGCAGTGGCACCGCGCCGCTGGCACGTCCCCGCGGCAACATCGTGGCATCCCGTGGCTGCAGCCGGCATTGACCGGTGGCAGCCGTTTCGTGACACCTTCCCCGACCCTCTGTTTGCTGTGGGACATCTACGGGGCACTTCACAGCCGCGGGAGCCAGCGCTGGGGGCTTCGCAGCCCTATAAAAGAGCAGAGGCTGCTCGGAGGGGTGACGTGTGGGGTGAAGGGCATCCTGTGGTGGCACTTCTGTGGTGGCATCACCTCCGCGAGCCCGGGGGAGGCAGCAGCTCGGGCTTTGCCCAGTGCGGAGGTAGCCCGGGAGCATCCCCCCAGCAGCCGGTGATTCCCGGGGCGAGCCGCCGTCATTGTCACCCTTGCAGCTGAAGCAGGGGATGGCACTGGTGGTGTAACGCTTAGAAGGATGAAAAGGATGATCTCTTCATGAGCACCCAGGCAGGAAATACGTGCTCGTCTTTTTTTTTTTCCCCCCACTGGTATGCCCAGAAGAACCCCGATGGTTCCCTGTGATTCATTGCAAGGTCCTGCCCTGCCACAGGGTCGGCACTTGGGTTTTCCAGGCGGATTTGCACGCACGTAGGGTCCCACAGCGCGGTCAGCCCAGGGATGCAGGAGGCTGAGCCCCAGGATGAGCTTCGGTTCCTGCTCCTCACCTTCCCAGGAGACCCAGGCGTTGGCCGGAGGCGGCACATTGCTGAGAAAACCGGGAGCGACGGGCGCGATCCCGGCACCGATGCCGGCTCCGGTCCTGTCCAGCTGATGCTGGCGGCCGCCTTTGAAGAAGCCATCCCTTCTCCAAACATCTTCCCCTTTGCTCTCCACTGAACAAACAGCCAGCGGAGCAAAGCTATAAATATTAAATTGAAAAAAAAAAAAAAAAAGAAAGAAAAAAAGAGTAAAGAAACCACACGATTTCCCTGCGGGCAGAGGAAGAGCATGCGAGGGCCGAGCCCCGAGCGACGGGCGAGTGGGGCTGCCTGGAAGGACCTCGCCAGAAATACTTGGTGTGTCATGGTGCAGGGGGGTAAAATGTGTCCCAGGAGGATGGCGTGGGGCCGGATCCTGGCCGCCGGCAGCTTACGTTGTGCCGTAGGTCCATAGGATGAAGGCAGAGCTCGGCAGCCCCCTGGAGAATGGGGGATGCTCCATCTCTGGAGGTGCGGCGGGCGGTTCGGGAGGGGTTTTGCGGGGGTAGGTAGCGTTTTGGGGCTGGGAGCGGGAGTGAGGAGGTGAACACTGGGGTTGCCCAGGGGATTTGCAGCGATGGTGGGTGCGTTGGCCTGGACGGGGTCGCCTGGGGAGGGTTCGAGGTTTTTCGGTGACACATCCCACCCCAGCCCCACGGTTACTGCAGGTACCCAGTCTTTGCAAGGAGGCTGTGCCATCTGATTTTTGAAGACTCTTCTAAGAATTGCCCCTGGGGTTTTGTCACCCTTCCTACAAGCGCATTCATCTCCCCACACCCTGCCGTCTGCTTAAATCCCCTCCTTTAGTTAAATCGGAGCAACTTTCTTTCCGGCTAAACCTGAAACGCCCAGGCAACATCCTTCCCTGCCGGTTACATCCCTCTTTTCCCTTCCCATTCATGCACGCTATTAGTGAAAGTGATTTACTTCTTGTCTAAACAGTTGCGAAGCCGAAGGTTTCCCATCGCCGCGCCCCGGCTCAGCGTTATCCAGGGACTCCACTTCGGTTGTAAATTCTCCTTTCAGCGCGCAGCTGAACCTCCGGCACAGTTTGTGCAGCTGCTGCCGTAGCGCCCAGGTGCCAAAATCAGCCGGGCCAAGGGGGCACCCGACCTGGGCACCTTCGGACCCCTCCGCGCCGCATCGGAGGGGCTGCGGGTGCTTCCCGGTACAGAGTCCAGGCAGGGACATCTTGGTGGCAATGGCTGGCAATGAGCTTGGGGACGGGCAGGGGACTTTTTGGAGCCTCAGGGACAAGGAATGACAGCAGGTCTGGCCGTTTCCTTGAGATCTGGGGGGAATCGCATGGGGTGGGGAATTTTTAGGGGGAAACGTGGAGGGGGCCGTGGCCAGGTCGGGCTGGTGGAGTGGGGTCCTGGTACGCAGGGAGCGTTTCCCCACTCCTGGCTTGCAAATCCCGCAGGAGGAGAGGATGTTGGGTGCCAGCGGGCTCAGCCTTATCTGCAGCAGGGTGGGTGCCATGCTCAGACCCGTCCCCGCTCCTCAGGGACCTGCTTCAGGCTCGGGGCAGGGAAAGATCTTGCCTGGAGAAAGCCCAGACTGGTGGGAAAAAAACTCTGGGTTCCTTCATGGTCAAACCGGCGTAACCTGTGCCAGGGAGGCGGCAGCATCCGTAGCGAGGACCTGACCCGGTTGCACCGGCACCGTGCCAGGGCAGGGGCTGGGTTGGCAGCGGGGGCTCCCGAGAGCCGAGTTTGACCTTCACGGAGCAGGAAAGCGCTGGGCTGAGCCGGGGGGAGAGGAGGGGAGAGGAGAAACCTCTCCTCTGCGGGTAAGCGGTGATGGCCGGGTGCTCCGTGCTGCTGGGGCTGGGATGGTGGTGGGGAGAGTCCCGGGGCTGTTTGGGAGGACAAGTCACAGGCTGTCCCCAACTTGTTTATTCCTGGGGACGAGGAACAGCTGCGGCTCCCATGGACGGGGTGTCCACAGCGCTGGGGCTGCCGGCTGCGATACGGTTACATGAAATCCACCTCTGAGAAGCCTCCTGGCTGGGTGCTGGGGGCTGGACACGGCGTATTTATAAATATTACCTCCTTCCAGCAGCACGGGGCCATGGAGGGAGGGAGGGAGGAGGGATGGGGGCGGCCCCGGGGGGGGACATGGGGCTGGCACCTCGCACCTTCTGCAGCGGAAAGCTGCGCTGGCGGCAAGTGGCACCATGAACTTGGGGCGCATGAACCTCAAGGGCTGGTTTTGCTTAGCCGTCCCCACTTTCTGGGCTGATTTCTAGGATTATGGGGCATGCGGTGCCTCTAAATCCCAGCGCCGTGGTGCATTGCATCTGTCCTGCTGCAACCAAGCTGGGGGCAAGGGATGGTGCCGTCCTGCCCATTCCCCTTATTGCTCATTTATGCGTTTATTTGGGAAAAAAAAAAACCCAGACTCCAACAAACGAGTTGTTTGGCATCGTCCCGCATTGGAGCAGGACAGGGTTTGCTCTTTGGCTGCGGGGTTGTGTGCTCCCGGCTCTCTCCGGCGCTCTTGGGAGCGCGCGACCTTTGCCGAAGGGAGGGGGACACGGTGCAGCCGCGCGTTCTTCCCCGCCGGCACGGCCGAGGCCCCTCCAAGGTCACCCCGCTCCTCTCCTCGCCTCCCCGCTGAAAGGCGGGTGCGATACGGGGCTGATTAATCACTCAGCCCCGGGTGGTGCCGGGCTGTGGCCACTGCGCGTCCCCGCTCCCCGCGCTGCCGTTGGCTCGTCCTCACCCCAGGAACGTCCTTCTGCCTGTTAACACTTTTATTTTTAATTGCGGGGGGTGGGAGGGGAGGGCAGGAACTTGTCGGCTTGGGCTGTTTGCGCTGGCGGGCTGTGAATTCCCCGGGCGGTCAGTCGGACAGTGATGTTTTAATCAGGGCTCCTGCACCCACGCCAGCCAGCCTGCGGGAAGGGCTTTTGCTCTGGTTTGGAGCCACCACGGGGCTGGGGTCCAGCCCCACCATGGTGGGGTCCTAATGGTCGCCCCCTGCCTCCCCCAGCCCTGCTCCTGGGGCTGCACCCGCGTCTGGCCCGTGGGTGCCATCCTCCACCCGCCGTGCCCAGCCGAGGTGATGGCATGTGTGCCGTCCCCCAGCTGTGCCATGCTGGGCAGAGGGGCTTTTTGAGGTGAGGAAGTGGCTTTTTGGGGTGAGGGAGAGGCGTTGCAGAAGGCTGCCACGCACAAGTGGGCTCTCATGGATATCCCTTGGCACCACCAGAACCAGGGGTGCTTTTTTATGCACCCCATTTATTCTGCCCTGGGGGTGACACCGTGACAAGGGACATTCAGCCCTGGCTCTTGGTGCCCAGGGACTGATGCTTTTCCTTCTGCCGGGTCCCTGACGCCTCCCCAGCAAGGCGAGCTTACCTGGGCAGTTTGGGGACCACTTTAGCCGGGGTCCTGCTGTCATACAAGAAAACGTTAATGTTTTTACTGTGCTGGATACCTGGGCTGCTTCCAGGGGTGGTATTTAACGCATGGAAGGGAAAACATTCGGCCTCTGACCCAAGCGCCTGCTAACAACGCTGCGGTCCACGTTTCTGGGATGCCGGGGCTAAAAACAGTCCCGGTGACTCAGTCTCTGGCTGATGCTGTCAACTGACCCCGGCTTTTATTTGCCAAGTCCCTCCGCCTTCTCGTTCTCCCTTTCAGGGCTGCGTGCTCGCTGCACGGGGAAGGTGCCTCCAGACGGGGCTGGGGTGGCTCTGACCATCCACCTGCCCGACCCATCTCCTGCCCGAGCCATCACGGGTGGGTGATGGGGAGGGCACTGTTGCTCTCTGGGGTTGGAAACGGGGCCATACCCCCCCTTTCCCACCACTCCATCCTCATCCCAGAGGGGCATAGGCTGGATGGGACCTCTGGAACCTCTGGTCCAGCCCCAAGCGTGGCCAACGTTGGGGTTAGATTGGGGTCTCCAAGGATGGAGGTTGCTCCGCTGCCAGGGTTTGGCCGCCCTAATGGTGAGGAATCCCATCCTGATACCCCAGGTTGGACCCTGTCCCACTGCCCCCTTCTGGGGCTGCCGACTGCGGTACCCCGCTCCTCAGTGTGCCGATGAAGATGAAGGGGTCCTTCCTCCTGCTGGGTGCCAGTGTTGTTACCCGACCCCTGACACTGCGGGTACGCTGGCATGGCATAAATCACTCCTGCGGTGGCCTTGCCAAGTCAGGGCGAGTGCCCCGAGGGACCGGTCCCAGCTGCCCGGGAACGGATGGGTGCCAGCCGCGTTGCTGGCGGGGTGGCACGGCAGCGGCTCGCTGGCCCGGCCCGGCGGGGCTTCCCCCGGCCCGGGAGGGAATGGGGGAGCTCGATCCGCTCGGGGTATGCGGGGAGGTGCTGCTGTGCCCTGCTGGGACAGTGGCACATCCAGCACGGGTGCAAAGGGGAGGTGGTGCAAAGTGGGTTCGCACAATGCGGGGGGGTGTGGGGGGTCCCCAGCACCGTGCCAGCTGCGTGGGGCATCACACAGGTGTCCTTGTCATCCTCTGGCTTTGCCATCGCCATCCTGGTTGGTACCGGTCAGCGCTGGCATTGCCCTCCCGGTGGGGACCGGCTCTGGGTGCCCGAGGGACCCCACGGGCTGCCCGGCAGCATGTGGGGACAGATCCGTCTGCGTAATGTTGGTGCTTGTTCTGCGCCCGCTCCAGCCATAGGAAGGGCGAGGGATCCCTGCGTGCCACATTCCCTGGAGGGACAGAGGGACAGCTTTTGTCCCTCTGTGTATTTGCAGGCAGGGATGTCACTGCAGGCGCAGGGATGTCACCACAGGCAGCACTGCCGGCGGCTCCCGGGGGGATGCCATGGGGCAGACCCAGCCTGGGCTCGGGCACCCCGAGGAGCCCGACGGCAGCATCTATTTCTGCCACGCTTGTTCTCAGCTCGATTGCTAACTCCTTGCGCTGCAGTGAGAAAAACAAGCAGGTTTGGAGGTTTTTTGCAACTTCCCCCCCCGCCCCCCAACCAGCCCGCCTGCACCCTGCGTGGCTGCTGCCACATTAAAAGCAAAGTCCTGAAAATGAGGAAACGCGGGGCCGGCGCAGGAGCCGGGCTGGCCCCGGCGAGGAGCACGGAGGAGCTGCGACCCACAGGCTCTGGCACCCGGAGGCCCCCCCTGGCCCCGCCGTCCCGCGCCCAGGTAACCCCAGCCCCGTCGTCCCCCTTCCCCACGCAGCGGGGTGGCAGTGGAGCCCGTTCCCTGGCTACGGGCACCCATGGGGGGGCTTTGCGGGTGCCCGGCGGGGTGGCAGCTCGGTGCCGTCCGGTCCAGAGAGGCAAACACCGCTGGGCTCCTGGCTGCGCGACCCAGCTGGCCACTGGCTGCCCCAGAACGGCTTTGGATGTGTTGCCCTGCCTGGGCTGGAATATTTTGGGGGTCCCTTGCTCGCCGCCCCCATCTCTCACCCCCCCCCGACCCAGAGTATCTGAAAACGAAAAACAAGGAAGGAAGGCTCGGTGGGTGCTTGCTGCCAGTAGCGAGAAGCAGAACTGTTTTCACTTCTTTCTTCTCCCTTTCCTTTTCGCTGCCCTCTTGGTTATCAATGAAGCGGCCCCGGAGTGGCGGGTGCGCGGGTGGGTGGGTGGCACGGCCCCCTGCCCCGGCTCCCCTCCTTCCCTGGGGCGTCCCCGCAGCCGGCTCAAGCCGCCAATTGATTTTTCCGCTCATAAACGGCCACAATCGACCGGGAAATAAACACAGAGGGCGGGCGGCTCCTTGGTGCAATGAGTTTGGGGGTTCTCAGCTCCGTTTCCAGGGCTGAGCAAGGGCATCGCTCTCCTCTTTTCCCTCCAGCTTTCGCGGGGGTGGGCAGGTGGGCAGGTCCTCAAACCACGACAGCGGGATTTGTGTTGCGCTTGCTCTATATGTGTGGATGTGTGCCCGTAGGTTGCAGGCAGGACAGGCAGCGCGGGGTGCCGCTTCCCGGCCATGGGCCGCCCAGGGAGGGTAACGCGATCCCGTATTTTGCAGGGGCTAAATCTGGAAACTGCTTCAGGGCAGCTTTTATTTCTAACCCACACCTGGGCACAGCGAGAAGGCGGTGGGGTGCCGCATGGGTGCGGGGATGGCCGTGTGGCTCCGGGTGTTTTGTCCCTTCGGGGGACAGTGGGCGCCCCACGCCGGCTCTACGCAGCGGGTCCTGTGTCAGCCTGGCCCTGTGTGTTGCAGAGCAGGACCTGGTGTCACTGCAGAAAATACGCTTTATAAACTCCATCGGCAGCCTGGGTTGCAGTGCCACTGCATCCCACGGGGACAGGGGACAGCTCAGGGCCATGCAAAGTCCTGCGGGGGGGACAGTCTAGGGTCAGGGCAGCTCTGGGTGCCACGGGGGATCCTCCACCCCCAAGTGCCGCCCCGCTGTGGGGAGGGCACGTTGGGCTCTTGGTGAAAACAACACCCCCAGAGGAAGAGCAAGAAAGGTCCAGAAATAACCGCGTCGCTAAATAGCAGCAGAGATATTTTGAAGGGAGGTTAATTCCCTGGCACCGGCCCCGCGCGTTGTCCTGGTGGTGGGTCTGGCGTGCCGGTGGTGGAGCTGGTGGAGCCCCAGGCGCTGATGGAGCCCCCCGGCACCCGGGGAGGTGGTTTTCACTCCAAGACCTGCTCTGGCTTTAGGATGAGATCCTGCAATGAAGTGGGATTAACATTTTTTCCCCCCACCCGAAGGAGGCAGGGGTGCGGGGTTTTCGGAGTTTCCTTTGAGAAATCCATCCCTTTTGCCTGTGTTCCTGGCTCGACCCCAGGCTGGTGCTTTGGACCCCCCCGTGGAGCTGGGGGCTGCAGCCAGGGTCAGGATCAGCCTGGCTCCACGGCTTCTCCTGCCGATGGTCGGTGATGGGCAGCGCACCCTGTGCTACAGGCAGGGGGTCGAGGGCTGTTCCAGGCATGGAAAAGCCCCCCTGTGTCCCCCCTGCCTCCAGTCCCCGCTCTCCGGACAGGAAAGGTGGAGTCAGGGTGTGGAGAGCTGCCGGGGCCGTCCACCCTTTCCCCACTCCCTCCTGCCTTCCTGCCCTTCAGCCCCTCTTCTCCCTCCCCATCCCCTTCCCGTTGCTCCATCGCCCACCCTGGGCCTCCCACCGCCTTCCTCCCTCCCCTCCCCTGCTCTTCCCTCTCCGTGACCGATGGGGACGTTGCCCCAGCAGGTGCCCTGGCAGCATCCCAAGGGAAACCCAATGCCCAGGTATGCCCTGGCCGGCCCCGCTGCCCGCTCTGAGCTGGGCAAACCGCTGCCCGAGCACCGGGATGGACCCTCACCAGGGTCCCCTCCAGGCAGGGACCAGGCTGGGACTGCCCCTGGCATGGGGACGGCTCTGGCTCAGCGGGAAAGCCCCTGGGCGTGCTTTTCCCGGCATGCGAACATCCCAGTTAGCATCCCAGGATGCCAACATCTTTCACCTTCCCAGGAATAACAGGCATCCCGGATGGAGCTGCTGTCCTGCGTGCTTTATTTCTGCCCGCCCTGTGCCAAGGGATGGCGGGGTGGGACGCGTCCCCCCGGGATGGGGTGCCTGCTCTGCGATGCCGGTTGGGTCCCCATCCTTTCCCACCGCCGGCTGCCTCCCTCCCACCCGCCGGGGCTGACTCAGAGCGAAAGCAGAAGCTGCTCGGCGTTTCGGGGGGCGGGGGGGGAAGCCAAGCAGAACCAAACGGGTTATTTTAAACCTGACCTAATTTCCCCTCTCTCCTTATCGGGCCCGGCTCTGGCCACCCTTCCCCATCCTCACCCTCAGCAGCTCCCCTTCTCCGGAGTTTCCTGGGGGAGAGGGCAGCGCTTTCGGCTCCCCCCACCCCTGTTTTCTGTAAGGGAGCAGCCGGGGGCATCCTGGAGCCAGGCAGGGCGGTGGGACCGGGGCTGGCATGGGTGAGCGGGTGCCGTGCCGTGTGTGACTACACCTCGGCACGCTTCACGTGACACCCTCCTTCCCCCACGTGCCGGCTGCCCTTCCTAAGAAGAGCCCGGATCCCCCCAGCAAACACGGGGGCTGACCGCGAAGTTTCCTGTGCGTGGCTTGAAATCCCTTTCCCGCTCTCCCCCGCTGCTTGAAGCTCCTCAAAAACCTCCGTCTCATGGTGTCCTGGTGCCTCACCCTGTCCCTGCGGCACGAGCTGGGCTCGCCAAGCACGGCCAGTTCCTCCACGCCGCAGTGGCTCATCCCATCTCCTCACAGCTCTCGGAGGCTTTTCCTCTCACCCTGCCCTTAAGATTTGGGGTTATGACATCCCCCGTGTGCATCAGCTGCGGTTTATCTCCCTTCAGCCCTGTTTCATCCACTGCAGGCTGTCCCTGGCATCGCTGGGTCCCTTTCCAGGGCTCTGCTGTTGCTCGCCTCAAGCATCGTCCCCTTGTGCCCTCCTCTGAGGCCATTTGTGACAGCCGTCTTAACGAAGCTCCGATTGATAACTGTCCCAGGCTCCTCTTCTCCCATCCCCCCTTTAGATGGGCCACCATGTCTAATTAATTACCTTCCTCTTGCTGTTCAATAGCTGGCTCTTGATCCATGTAATCGTATTTCTGTCCATGCTGGCTTGATTTAATTTCCCCCTTAGGATATTGCGTGGCACTGTGTATCATGCCTCGCGGAAACCCCGGTGCGTTGTATCCACCGTGGCCCCTTTGTCTGCAATTACACATTGTATTTAAATGGCAAAACCCTCCAGATTTGTCTGGTTACGCCGCTGCAGAGCAAACCCCGGGTGTTTGGCTCCTGTCTGTTCCCCTGGCAGCGTTTGCTTTGGCTCCTCTGCTCTGCTTTCCCTCCCGCCCTGAGGATGCTGTGGTCCAGACCCCCATCCCGTAAACATCTCCCGCATCCCCATCCCAGCCCCGCGTGGGAAACCAGCCCCGTGGAAAGCCATCGGCATGCCCCAGAGAGCCTGGGTAGGGCATCTCCCCTCGCCCCGGCATCCTCTCCCCCCCTCCACGGGCCGCCGTCCCCTTTGTACGGGGGAACAAGGGCCGGTCTGTGCGGTGCGGGGGCCTCGCACGCCTCCCCCCGCCTCTGCGCTCGCGTGCCGGCCCCGCACAGAAGCCGTGTTGTTCGTCCCGCGCCGGAGCTGAGGTTTCGGAGAACCCTGCCTCCGGCTCCTGGCACCCGCCAGCCTTTTCTTCCTGCTCTTTCCTTGCTTTCTCTTTCCCTTTCGCTCCGCTCCGGGGCTTTGGTTTTTTTCCCGGTCCTTCTGGCTTTGCTCCGGTGTTTTGGAAGTTGGTGGCTCAAAGCACACTCCAGCTGAACCCGGCAGTACGTGAGTCCAAGGTCACTGGGCACAGGGGTCCCAGCTGCTCCCTGCCCACCTTGTCACCTCCCTGGGGTGTCGCGGCTGTCCCCAGGGAGAGCGGTGGCATGGCAGCGAGCTGTGGCAGGAGGGCAGACCTGTCCGTCGGGCATTAGGGCAGTCGTCCTGGTACGGGTGCTCTGGGATGTCTGCTCCCTCCTTGTGCCTCAGTTTCCCTCTTGTTGATGTGCCGTGTCCTCTTCTCAGGGTCACCTCCGTGCCCGGCGGGCGCCCGCGTCCCACCCCCCCGGTGCACCATGGCGTCCCGCATCGGCCTGCGGATGGAGCTGATGAAGCAGCAAGCGCAGCAGGAGGCGGAGAGGGAGCGCATGCAGCAGCAGATGATGATGAACTACATGCAGCAGCAGCGGATGCCGGTGGCCTCCACCCCGGCCATCAACACCCCCGTCCACTACCAGTCCCCACCGCCTGTGCCCGGAGAGGTCCTCAAGGTACAGTGCTGGGGGGGTGGGTGGTGTCCCCCTTGCCCCGGGGACAAGGGGGTGTGGGAGATCCCTGATGGTTTGTCGCCTCGCAGGTTCAGTCCTACCTGGAGAACCCCACCACGTACCACCTCCAGAAGTCGCGGGACAAGAAGGTTCAGGCTTATCTCTCCGAAACATACGGGAACAAGTTTGCTGCTCATGTCAGCCCCGTTAGCCACTCTCCCAAGCCACCACCCGCCGCGTCCCCTGGTGTCCGACCCGGCCACGTCATGTCCTCCTCGGCAGGCAACAGCGCACCCAACAGCCCCATGGCCATGCTCAACATCGGCTCCAACCCCGAGCGGGAGGTGAGGAGGTGCCACTGGGCTGCCGGGGGTGGCAAAGGTGCTGAAAAGGGCAAAGAAACCCACTGGCACCTTACGCCTTTCCCTTTCAGTTTGATGAGGTCATCGATGACATCATGCGCCTGGATGACGTTTTGGGCTATATGAACCCCGAAGTCCACATGCCCAACACAGTGAGTGTCTGATGCGCGTTTGGATGAGATCAGAGCCCGGGAGGGAGGGTGGCCTGGGGGTCCCGCAGCCCCGTGCTTGCAGGGACAGAGGTGGCACTGAGGGGACGTGTCCTGCCACATCCCTGCAGCGATGCCCGGGTGCCAGCCCAACCCAGCCTCGTCCCTGGGACGGGTGTCCCTGGGGCTGGGGAGAGGGAGGCAGCGAGATCTCCCTTTTGCAACTGCAAGAGCCAGTTCTTCAGCTTCTTTTCCCCTTTAATGACAGTTGGGAGCCCTTATAAAAAGCCGGAGAGATGGGAGAGGGGTGTGGGGAGGGACAAAGGGTCCGCTGCAACATGGGGGGATGTTGGGGCCGGGAGAGGTTTCCCAGCCAGAAGCTTGCTCGGAGTGGCACCGTCTCCTGGGTCAGATCCATGCGGCAGCTTGTGCCTCCCAGTGGGATTCATCCTGCCGAGCCCTTCTCGGATGTGATTCATCTGCCCTATTTTAGATGCTGGCTGTGGGAGGGGATCAGCTGCGCCCTTTGAAGTCCTGTTTTCTTTGCTGCTCTGATTATAGCTGGTTTAAGGGCCCAGGAAGACAATTACACCTGCCTGGGCTACGCGCTCGCATCCCAGAGGCCACGCAGCTGGGCTTGAGCCCCAGTCCTGTGGCCCCGCATGGAGCTAACCTGCCTGTTCCTCTGGTTTTCAGCTGCCGATGTCCAGCAGTCACATGAATGTCTATAGCGGGGACCCCCAGGTGACGGCCTCTCTCGTAGGTGTCACCAGCAGCTCCTGCCCTGCCGACCTCACCCAGAAGAGAGAGCTGACAGGTATGTCCCCGGCCCCGGTGACGGCGATGACAGCGAGCACCAAAGCTGGCCGGGGCTGCCCTGTCCCCGCAGGTGGGGAGGGCGGCTCTGGGGGACGCTGGGGTGCTCCGACACCAGCTTGGGATGCTCGTGGGGCGAGATGAAGCCTCATCCCATCTGGGTGACGTTGTGGGTCTCCGTTGCAGATGCCGAGAGCCGAGCCCTGGCGAAAGAGCGCCAGAAGAAAGACAATCACAACCTGAGTGAGTTTGGTGCTGGCTGCTCGTGGGTTGCATGCTTTTCCCTCTCCCACCCCTGCAACACTTTCCCCATCACTCTTCATCCTCATTCCCCCTCTCTCCAAGCCGGGTCCCCCTTCCCATCCCACCACACCCTCAGGAAATACCCCCCCAGCTCCATGCCATGTCTCCCTCTTTCCCAGCTCTGCAAAATGCCTATGGGGCAGGAGAGACCCCATTGTCCTTTGTCAGCACTGAGGGAAGGTCAGACCAGCCGGGGCGATGGATGAGAGCAAGGTCCCAAACGGTTGTCCCCAGAGGTTTCTCATCCTGAGTTCCCCAACTCCGGAGGATCTGTCTGGGGCACAACAGTGGGTCCCAGCCCCACAAGCCGGGAGCAGCAGCGCGGCCAGTGGGGGCTGTGGGACATGGAGCTGCTCCTGCTGCCTCCTCACCTCCTTCCCTCTCTTCTCACCCTGCAGTCGAGAGACGGCGAAGGTTTAACATCAACGACCGCATCAAAGAGTTGGGGATGCTGATCCCCAAGGCCAACGACCTGTACGTATCAGTGGTTTCCGTGGAGCTGGGGTACCTGTGGGTCTCGTGGGCTTGCTCGATGCTCGGCCGTGGGGCAGGCGATACTTGCAGAGGGGCTTTTTGGTGGAGCAGGGGTGAGGGGACACATTGGTTGGTACGCAGGTGGCACTCTCTTTTTCCATCCATCCTGCACCGCAGGGATGTGCGCTGGAACAAAGGGACAATCCTGAAGGCGTCTGTGGACTACATCAAGAGGATGCAGAAGGACTTGCAGAGGTCACGAGACCTGGAGAATCACTCGCGGCGTCTGGAGATGACGAATAAGCAGCTACTGCTCCGCATCCAGGTGAGCTTCCCTGTGCTCTTCCCTCCCTCTGCTCCGCTCCAGCCCCACGAGCAGTTCGCTCCTGCCCCGCCGAGGGGACGGGCAGGGGCTGTCCTCCCTCTCATGGCTGTTGAGTCACCAGGAAAGTCATCAGACAAACCAGACATCTGAGGTTCAGGTCACCACAGCGAGTGTTGTTGACCTGTTGGGTCGCCATTTTCCATCCTTCACCTCTTCCGTGGGCTCCTTCACTTTGAGCTTCTCGGTCCCTCTGTCCCTGCCACCTCCGTGGATGCCCCTGTGCTGTGTCCCCATGCGCGACGTCCCCACCAAAGACCTCCTGTGCTCTGTTGGCAGGAGCTGGAGATGCAGGCGCGCGTCCACGGGCTGCCCACCTCCTCGCCCTCGGGTGTCAACGTGGCCGAGCTGGCTCAGCAGGTGGTCAAGCAAGAAGCCGGCGGCGACGAGGGGACGCTGGAGCCACTGCTGCCACCTCCGGACCCCGAATCGCAGCCGCAGCCGGCGCTGCCTCCACCACCCCAGTCTCCCTACCACCAGCTGGACTTTACCCACAGCCTGAGCTTCGATGACGGCTCCCGGGGCTTCCCGGACAGCCTGGAGCCCGGCCACAGCGCTTCCTTCCCATCCCTATCCAAGAAGGAGCTGGACTTGATGCTGATGCAGGACACCATGCTGCCCCTGGCCTCCGACCCCTTGTTCTCGGCCATGTCCCCGGAGGCCTCCAAGGCCAGCAGTCGCCGGAGCAGCTTCAGCATGGAGGATGCAGACATGCTGTGACGAGGAGCTGCTCCGACGCTGGGGGCGAGGACTGGACCTTCAAGTTTGGTTAGTGAAGTTACAGGGCACTCTTCTCACGGGAGAAGCCCGTCCTGCCGCGCACTTGAATCTACATAGGAGTACCTTTTCTCTATGCAACGGGGGGTCTCGGATCAAGGCTCGCCGGTTACCGCCGTGTCTTTCGCAAGCTTTTTTTTTTGCCAAGAGCTGGAACGGAACTTCTTGGCTTGCCGTGGCATTGGCCTGACTGCAGATTCCCCAGCCCGGGAGCGTGATCTCGGCTGCTTTGCCTTTCAGCGAAACCCTCCCGGACCGAAGCCCATCCCCAGGGTGCTGGCTCGGAACCGGAGCCGGCAGGAGCCTTCGAGTCCCTGAGAGGAGGGGGACGATGCTCAGAGCTTTTTGTCTGGCTTGCTGCCTCCTTGCTGCCCCGCTCCGGGACCACACGTCCCCAAGGAGTCTTCCCCAGCAGTGGCCTCCGAGCCCTGCGGATGCTTCACGGTGCCAAGTCCTTCACGGTTCCTCCTTCCTTGGAGCACCCACTGCCTCTCTGGGTCGCAGGGCAGGAGGTGTTAATTGGAGCAAGTTAATTCTCGGGGCATGGGGGATATCATCTGAGTGAGCTGGGTCCGAGGCTACGAATTTGCGTCAACATTGAGGGCTTCCAAAACATCCGGGATGGGGTGTTTAATGCTCAGTCAACCCCCTGCGGTAACCCCCACCTTGTGGGGGGATCTCCCCTCGGGGTTTGGCAGCACCCACCACCCCCAAAACCTCACTGGCCTCTGGACAAGGGCTTCATGGTGCCGGGTGACCTTCAGCCTCCCTCGAGACATCCCTGCAGAGGTGCCTCCTCCCCGTAACGCCAACCCTCGGCTCTTCGGGTGGAAGGATAAAGGGTCTTTACACTTTTTTTGGGGGGATACTTGTTGAAAGCGGATGTCTTGCCCCACACCTGGGCGTGGAGATCCAGGCTGGGGACCAGGAGATGGTTTGTGCCGCTGCCAAACCTGCGCTGCCACTCTCTGCCTTTGGCTCATGGGGTTTATTTCTCTTCTCAGCGTCACCAGCTCATTCCCCAGCCAAGGAGGGCTCGGTGACGGGGAGCTGCTTTGGGCTCTGCACCATCTCCTGCCTCCTCAGCCTGGCTGGTGACGGGGAGGGAGCTGGGCAGGGGAGGGGGACGCTGTTCACAGGGAAAATACCGCATGGATTTTATCAGGGAGAGGAGGGAAGTCTGGGGAGAGGAGCCCCCTTTGCGATCCCGTCCTATAGCACAGCATCACCCCCCCCGGGCCATGGGAGCTGTGGCGGGGTGGATGGGAGCCCGCGCGGGGATGGGGGGGTCACTGGGTGCACCTCATCCTGGACCAAGGATGGGGGATGTCACGAGGTTGGGACCGCAAGGGGAAAGCCCAGCCAAGGCGGGACAAACGCGCTCCATCGCGGCTGGGTTTGGGATTGCGAGGTGGGGGACGGCCCCGGTGCACCCCCCGGAGAGGTGCCTGTCGGAAGTGAGGGTGTGGGGAAGCGCAGAAGGTGGGGAGGAGAGCCCAGGAAAGGAGGAGGGAGGACCCGTCGGGNCAGGGCAGGGTCTGGCCGCTGCCCCGCAGGGGTGCAGGGAGGGCAGCGGAGGGGACGTCGGGGTGCGGGGCTGTGCGGGTTTGGGGCTGCGCGTTCACGGGAGGCCTTGGCATCCTTCATGCACTGCCGTTAGTGCCTGTAAAGAGAATAATCCCCCCCGGCAGGGCGGCAGCACCCCGTACGCTGTGCTGAGTGCCTATAGACACGGGTGATCTGTGGGTCTGCAGAGACACGGGGGTCCGCGCGGGCGCTTTAGGGTGGCCATGAGAAATCCCCGGTCGTTTGGGATTATCGTGGCCATAAGGTGGTTGCGCTGAGCCCTCGCCGGTGGTACACGACACGCACGGGGCTGGCTGGGGGGCGTGCCCCCTCTGCCC
>VYZM01010446.1:73451-84549 GCA_013398915.1 Dromas ardeola
ATTATTATTATTGTTATTTTTTTTTTTAATCTTTTGGGGGTTTTGTTTGTTTTATTTTTCTTTTCTATTTTTAATGCACTGTGCTCTGATTAAAAAATTTTACTACTGTTTTATAAATAAATGTATAAAAGAATGAACTGGAATGGAAGAAGAATCATTAAAATATATTTATTTACAACACGCCGGAGCGTTGCAGCGTGGGCTGTTTCTTCTCGTGCCGGAGGAGGGAGGGTCAGGCCACTGAAAGCACCCAGAGCCGCTTTCCCCCAGTGATGCTCAAAGGTTGGGATGCAGCAGCATCCCCATCTTGCAGGGGGGCTGCCCTGGATTTAGGGGGCTGGGGTTTGGAGTTTTTTTTGCAGGAAAGCCTGGTGCTGTAAAAGGGGAGAAGCACCCCATTCAGCCGGTCCCAGGGCGGTTTGGGGTTTTTAGGGTCCCTCCGGAGTGGTGCCAGCCCCACACCCAGATGCTTCGGGGAGGTCCACGGCTCCCAGTGCTGTGCACAGCTGGGACTTGTGAGGTGCTGACCCATCTGCTGATTGCTTAATTGGAACCAGGCTTGGCCCCTTAATTAATAATAGTCGCAAGGCCCCAGAGAGTAGAGCTGGAAGGAGTTGCGTCCCTGGGGCTGAGTGCGGTGGCCATCCTGGTCTGTGCTGGGCAAGAGCGATGGTGGAGTTGTCCCAGGAGCTCAGGTGTGTTTCCTACCTGTTGGGTGGCACCTAGAGCAGGCGTGGGGCTTCTGGGGGGCTTTTCTGTCCCCTCCTTGCTGCTAGGGCTGCCTTAGCATCATGCACGGGTGCTGCAAAACCCTTCTGGGTGCCCAGACCCCCAGTACCCCAGGGTATTCCCACCTCCTGATTGCAAACCTGCTGCAGGCTGGGGACCCTCCTGCCCAGTTTAAGCAAGGGGAAAAATATGCTTGTAAAGTCTCCTGGCTGAGACCCTGCCTGGCAAAACTCATCACATGCCACGTTTCCGGATGTGTGCTTCCTGCTGTGTGGAGCCACGTGCCAGGTTCCCGCTGCCCCTTGCTCGCCTCCGTGATGGTGTTAAACAGACGCATGGGGGGGAAAAAAAAAAAAAAGATAAAATCCACCTTAAAATAGACTTCCCAGGATGGAAAATCACAGGGGCTAATCTTGGAAACTTTATTAAAAGAAGAAGGAGGGGAAAAAAAGAGAGCGAGGAAGCTGGGGGGAGAGGAGGAGTAAGTAGTTTCAGACACTTTAAAAAAAAAAAAAAAATCACTGATTTGATTTATCTGGGGAGTGTGAACACTAAATAGAGAACAACGCCTGAAGTGTGAATTATTTCCTATATTAACACAGAGAAAAACTGATAGCCTTTTCATGTCAAGAGAATAGCACAGAGGGGAGGGAGGGGGGAGAATGACATTGTTCAATCTCCGGGTTTGCTCACTCTTTATCAGGCTGAGATCAAAATTTATTCCCAGGATGAGGCCTGCGGCCCGGCTGAGGCCCTAGAGATTTTTAAGGGCCTAATTAAGAAAACAGGATGAAAATGGCGAAATAAGAGGGCAATTTACTTCTTGCAGAATAGGGAGATCAAATCAACTTATGAGCAATTAATGTGCACAAGGAGAGAATAAAGGGATGCCGGGATATGGTAGAGGGCCTCATTTTAATGACATGCTCTGGTGTTGGCATAGAGGATTACTCTGAAGGTCAGATGTAGATTGAAACGACCTTGCAGATTCTTAACCCTCCTTCCAATTAACAGAACCAACTCAGAAATGCAAAAGACCCTGGCTTGGAGCACTGTCATCCCTTTATGTTCAGAAGGGAGGGGAAAAAAAAAAAATTATAAAGGAGAGCGAGGACGAAAGGGGGTTTCCTTTGCTTAAACAGCAGCTGCTGGAGACGGGAGCCGGGGCAGGCGGGAGAGAAGGGCTCTTAATTACAGTCTGTGAGCCACCCACGGAAAAAAAAAAAAAAAAAAAAATCGGTGTGAAGGCTCCAAGTGGGATATAAAAAGGAGGGAGTGCTGGCTGGGGCTGTGGTGGGTGTGATGAGCTGTGGTCGGGCTCTGCTGGGAGGGATGGAGCAGTGGGATGGGGATCGGGTGGCAGGTCACCGCTGCTGCTGGTGCAGCCCCTTTGCCATCACACCGGGGGGATTCGGGCTGCTGCACCCGGGGGGGTCCTCCCCTCTGTCCCCCCCCCACCCGTGACACGTTCCCTCGGTGGCACCGCTGGTCTCGCGCAGCCTGTGGCACTTTTTCCCGCTGCCCCACGCAACGTTGTGCCTTTTCTTTTTTTGGGGCGGGGGCAGGAGGGTGAGGGCCGGGCGGAGGCGTGAGCCACGCGTGTCCTGCGCGGAGGGGACACCCGGGGGACACCCGCCTGTCCCCGCGGGCTGCCGGCGGGTTTGGGCTGCGGGGCGGGAGCAGCCGGGCTGCAGCGGGGCTGAGCAGCCACAAGAGAGAGCCAGATGGTTGCCGGAGAAGCCGGGGCTGCGGCGGGGGGGGGNGGGGGGGGGAGCCTGTTCCCGGTGGCCCGGCCGAGGATGCGCATCCCCCGGTAGCCCCGCCGTCGGTGCCCGGGACCGGCTGGCAGGGAGCGGAGGGGACCCAGCCGCGGTGCCCAGGGCATCGCTGCCGCTTTGGGGTCCGGCTTCGGGAGGGAGGAACCACCCTGCGCAAAGTGCGGCTCTGCCCGGTAGCTGATGCTGGGGTTTGCCGGTCCCCGAGAGCTCATGGAATCACCTAGGCTGGAAAAGTCCTTTAAGATCATCGAGTCCAACTGTAACTCAGAGCCGCGTACTGCGGCCGATGCCCTCTGTGAGGAAGAGCGTCTCCCGCTCGTGCCCTCAGCCTGCCGTCAGCATCCCCTCGCCAGGGCCACTGCCCCGTCTCCCTCTTTGAGTTGGCTTTGGTAAACCCAGGAGGGTTAAAAACAAGCTGACTGGCAGGGAGAGGTGCAGAGCAGCCATGGGCTGTGGGCTCAGCACCTCCAAGAAGCTAGCTTGCTGAGGTTTTAATCTCTTTATGCATAAAGTGCTAGTAAAAGCTGGGAAGGGAGACCCTCTGGAAGCTGCTGGGGGTGAAGTGGGCTGGAGAAGAGCAGAGGGGTGCGGGCAGGGGCTGTGCGGGCGGGAGGTGACAAGCACAGGACAAGCACCCACCTGGGACAGGATGGGAACCTTCTAAGGTGCAGTGCCAGCAGGCTGAGCCGTGGGTACCACGCTCTCCGGGAGGATGCAGCCACATCCCCCTGGGCTGCTCCGTGCAAAAGGTGTTGGGGCTGGGTTTGATTCTCTTGTGTTATTGTCAAACTGGACTTGCCTGAAAACAGAGATCTGTGTAAAGAGAGCTGTGACTTCCCCAGCACCATCTTTTAGGTACCGCTGTATAGACGTCTCCAACCCCCCTCACAAATGCTGTTGGCAAGTGGTTTCTCAAGTCCCAGAGAGTTTTCTACAAAAAGTTTTCTTGGGGAAGGGAAAAAAAAACTTAAATAAAACAGAAGATGGGCTTGATCCTGAAGCAAGAAGGAATGAGCACAAGCCAACCCAGCACTTGGCACCTCTGGAGCAAGATGCTCACCTGAGCAAGGCAACCCATCCCTGGAGACCGGAGCAGAAGAGCGGTGCAGAGGCAGCAAGAGATGGCTCAAGGGGCTTCTCCTGCTCCACCCCAAACCTTGGGCTCTCTGGGCCCAAGGAATCCCTGCACGGCTCCGTGGCATCCCCGGTGTGGGACTGACCCGACCTGCAATCTGGAAGCCATCCCCTGTCTCCGTGCTGGGCTGTTTCTGAGTTTTCCTTCTCCCGTCATCTCCCTTCATTTCCTTTCTGGCTCTCGCCGAGCTCCTTCTGTGGTTTGAGCACTTCGGCTACTCCTGCTGCTCCTTCCCCACCTGAAGCCCTAATCCTCCGCCGGTGACGTCGCTGGGGGTTGTTGTGGCAACGGTTGGGATGAGGTCAGGATGAAGGGATGGCTTTTTCAGGTGGAGGAATAGGCAGCACGGCCGCCTTGGCTTCAAGAAACCAAAGCAGCTCTTTGCAAGTAAATCTTTGCATGTAATAAAGAGGGAGAGACTGGAAAAACCTCTGATGCCTGTCCAGAAATTGCTTCCAAAGAGAAGGGGCTAGGTTGGTCCCTGGGTGAGTCCCTGGCTCGGAAGGGTTGCTCCCTGGATGCATTTGGCCTGTTGTTTTTCCGTCAGCAGCTTTTTAAAGCCATGGGGTTGGGGAGCCCTTTGGACTCTTGGAGGCCTTTGCAGACAGTTTAATGGCTGTTGGGATTCCTGGGGCCTCGGCAGGAGTGTGCGCTGTAAACCAAAGGGCCAGGAGAGCTGGGGCTGGAGGATGGTGGCTTGCTGGTTGTGAAGAGGGGTAGAGATGTGCTGGAAAAAAAGACCTGAGAAGAGGAAAATGAGGTACAGGTAGAAAACCTCATGGAGAAGGACATGGAGGAGGTCCGTGTCTCAGTTCCCCCACCACGCAGATGAGGATGCAAAGGCTGACACGGGGAGGTGACCTGGCCCTTGCCGCTCAGCCCCTGCAGTGCTGGTGGCAGCTTGCACTGAGCAGTGATGCCCGAGCAGCCCCATTCCCATGGGATGGAAACTCCCAAGCTTGAGACTCGTGGAGCAAAACCCCAGCTCCCGGCTGGCTGAGCATGGCCCCGTGTGTCGGATGTGGCTGAGACAAACCGGGGTGCTTGGAGAGGCTGAGCTCTGCCTCCCGAGCAGTGGGTAGAGCAGCAGGAATTTGCACCCCCAAGTCTCCGACGGAGACAAATGGCCCCACTCCGCTGGCCCTGGCAGGGCTGGGACTTGTTCCAGGGGGATCTTTGGCCTGGGATACCCGATAGACTTGACAGCAGCCGCCCAGCTGGATTTTTCCATGCCTGACGCTGAATTTACACTGACGGATGCTGGAGCAATTGCCGGTTGGCTTGTTGTTTGAGCGTGGTCTTGCTGAGATCAGAGCAGCAGAGCTCTGTCCCTGCAACCAAAGGGGACAGCAGGCACCGGGAATGAAAAGAGCAGCAGCAGAAATGCAGGGAGCCGTTGTCCTGGGGCTCACGGAGGTGCTGGGAACCCAGGGAGGCACAAGCAGTGCCCCGTTTGTCTCAGAGTTTAGAAACCCCTCTGGAAGCACAGTTCCCTTGTGCTTGTTGTGCTACACGGACACCCCAAAGTGACCCCCGTCTCCCACCATGCTGCACCCCAGAGTGCTCGGCCGTCTGCTTTCCCAAGGATGCTCTGCCTGGGAGCGACCCTGCATCCTGGTCCTGGAGTCCTGGGATTTTCCTCCCAGCTGGGAGCCGGGGACCGCAGGGACCTCGGGGATGCGGGATTCCTCATCCCGAGCCCCTTGAGGGTCCCACCATGGGTTTGTCCATCTCCCAGGCCATCGCGGAGTCCTTTTACCTCTTCCCCCACGCTCCAGAGCTGGTTTAATCAGCTCATAGTTTTCATTTCATGCCTTTCTCGCTCTCCTTTTTTGAGGGGGCAGTGAAATTTATACAATATTTAAGCAGCATAGTGGAGTCCTGGAAGATATTATTAATGTAAAAGGGACAGGCTGGAAATGCACTTGAACCTGGTTACAATTAGAGGGTGATTTTTCTAAAGGTCAATGAATTCAGATAATATCCACAGGGGGGAAAAGAAATTTAATACCTTTTTAGTGAATTAATTAATTATAATATTATATCGGCTTGGGGTTCTTTTCCAGAGTGATTAAGGGAACGATCTGTCTTCGGAGAGGCTGGGGGAAGTCAGTGAGCGAGCGAAAGACTGACAGAGGGAAGGGAGAGAGGGGGAGAGTTTAATGGGAGAATAATGGAGCCTTTTCTTTCCTTTAAAAACTTACTGTATTTCCAGGCCACATGATCCCCGCCTGCCGGGTCCAGACCCTTTCCTTGAAGCCTCCCCAAAGGCCGTTGGAGGGATTAGTTTGTATTTTTTATCTTTCCAAAGTGGCTTTGGATGCTTTTAGCGTCTCGAACGCTGGACGTGGTGCAGAGGCGGCTGGACCCTCTGTGGCATCCCCGTTCCTGGTGCCACCAGCACCCCACGGCTGGCAAAGGGGCTCTTGCCGGGTCTGTGTGTGGGGACACGGGGTCCCCAGGTGCCACCAAGGGATGTGGCCCCGGCACGGTGCTGCTCCCGGCCCCGGGGAGCCCTGCGGCCCCAGCCCTCAGCCGTGTTGGTTTATCTCCAGCCCGAGCTGAGGCTGGAATTTACACTTTCTGCTAATCCAGCCAGCCCCAGAAATTAATTACAGTCTTGTACATTAAAAATTAACATAACCTTTCTGAATATGTGTTCTTATAGCACAGGAGTGGGCCAGAGTCCCTCAGCCGCCTGTAATTGGAGCTGCTTTTCTTCTAATTCTTTCCTCCCTCCTCCCCTGTTTTTTAAAGAGGTGGACATTTGAACTCATTAATCATGGAGCCTGGTAGCTGGTAAAATTTAAGAGGTTTGTAATTGCGTTTGGTCCTGGCAGAGTTTGCAGGGAAGGGGGGAGAGGAGGTGTCTCCCCTTGGTCGCAAAGGTTTAAGTGGATATAAGGAGTGGGGTGCCCGTGTTTGCCCTCGCAGGGGCATCTCCTGGCACGGGTAGGGTACCAAAAAACCCGGCCGGGAGAGTTATCAGGGCTCGACTGCGGGAGAGATGGGCCGAGGTGTCATTTGCAGAAGTTGCTCTGCGGTTTCCCGTGTGCCCTGTGCAGATTCCAACAGGTGCTTTTACTCTAGAATAAAAGCAATCTTTTCTTGGGGGGGCTATAGCACATTTTCACTCTTCTGCTGAGCCACAGGCTGCAAACGTGCCGGCCCGACAGGTCCCAGTGGGGTAGATGCGAAGGTGGAGAGCCGGGGGGGGTGACTCGGGCTCCGGGGGCTGAGCTGAGCCCCGTGGATCGAGTGCTCCCACTGCTGCGCTCGCCCGATGAGTGGTAACATATGGAGCGGTGGTGACGGGATTGCTTGAGACAGTTTATGTCTACCATTAATGTGTCTCTAAAGCAAAGCGTGCGTCACGGACATGAAGAGCATCCTCACGCAGGGGTTTGCTCTCTGCGGAGGCAGCATCACATCCCTGGGCTTACGCCCCTCCGGTCTCTGCTTCCCAGCTGGGGCTGGAGCCCCCTGCCCGACCTCCTCTGGTTGGTGGGGGAGGTCTCCTGGCAGAACCCGGCCAGTGCCGAGCCCTGGGTGATGCTGCTGTGTCAGGGCACTCTCCTGGGGAAGAGGATTTGGAAGGACCAAGTTGTGATGCTGGGCTGTGCTGGTGGCTCGGAACTCGGGCTCTGCTGTGTGCCATGCCCTGGCAGGATCCGGCTCTGCCCCTTCTCCTACTCCTCCCAGGGATGCATTCATCCCTCAGCAGGCTCCCTCCTCCTCCTCCATTGCCTTCAATGGGGCAGACCACTTGCCAGCCCTTTGGGCACGTCTTCTCTTCCCTCCTTCCCCATCTCTGCTCCTTTAAACCCCACCATCTTTTATCAAACCAGCCCTTTCATTTCTCTTTCCTCCCCCCCTCCAATACCACCACCTCCACCTCCCTCAGCAAGCCAGCGACTGCCGGAGAGAGCCAGCTCGCTCCCATTGTGCTATCTTTGGGTCCTAAATTAAAATTTATGACATCTTGAAATGAGCAGTGAGGGTAATTTTGCTTCTGAGCGAAGATGCTAATGAGTCCCCTTAATGGCGTGAATAAGGAGTTGACGGGTCGTGTGTCACTTTGCGCAGACCGTGCTGGTGGTGTAATGGCCGCAGTAAGTGTCTGTAATTATACCCTGTCTCGCTGTATTTTGGCAGCCGTTGTGGGAGAGCAGGCGGCTCAGCCGCGTACAAGGCAGGGGGGAGGGAGAAGGGAAAAAGTGTGGGGGGGAAAATCCCATCACCTCCTGTGCTTCCTCCATGCTCCCCGGACTCCGCATCCCTCCGTCCGAGCGGCAGCTTTGCTGGGCTCGGCTCCGGCCGGGAGACAGGTTGGCTGTGGCTGAGTTGAGGATGGGCTGCTCCGTCTCCCGTCTCCTTTTTTCCTGTTTAAAACAAGGTGACAAACCCATACGTGGCAGAGCCAGGGCTGCGGCCGCGTGCCCAGAGTGGGACAGCAAAGACCTGTTGGACCCGAGCGCGTGGGACAGCCCTGTTCGAAGCTGTGGGTGATACAGGGTCCGTCCTCACCAGCCCCCCAAAAACACAAGGTCCCAGCTCTGTCTGGGGAGCAGACGGGGGGGTTCCCTCCCATGGTTGGCACTGGGAGCTCCCCAGCTATCGGACTCTGATGCTGTCCTGGTCTTTCCTTCCTTCCGTCTGATTTCATCCATGGGGGATTCTCCTGACCCTGTTTTAGTCCCTCAGGGTTTTATTTTCAGCTATTCAACGTACCACTGAAAGCTTCCCACAGAGAGACAAGTAGCGTAGAGGCAAGAAATGGTCCCCTGTCGCTCCCTGGTATGTAAAACCCACTGCTGTCACCTGGGCAGGAGCCAAACCCTCTGGTGGGGTGGGGAAATGGTCCACCTCCTAGTGATGCTCCGCACCCGCTCCTTTGGGCTCCAGCCTGGTCCCTTGGCCTGGCAGGGGGATGCTGCCTCCAAGAAGCTTGGGACAGGCGGGACAAGACTCTCCTGTCCTGGCACAAGGAGCTGCTGGGAGCTGCCATTTCTTTGCAGTCAAGCTCCGTGCACGTACATTTGGGACTCTGCGCCACGTCCCGAGTGAGGTTTTGCTCAACTGCACCGCTCGGAGGACTGGGCATTGTGTCAAAAAACACAAACCGTCTTTCTGAAGGTTTTTACCTACACGAGGAGATTGTTCTGTGGACAACCTCGCTCCCAAGCCTCCTCGAGACCATAAACCTTCCAGGCTGTGCTCGAGTTGTTCATTTCTTGGCAATACCCGCTCAGCAAAGAGGGGGATGGTGGGTGACAATGCCAAAGCCCCAGGTGGGCTGGAGCCCCTCTGCTGTGAGGACAGGCTGAGAGAGCTGGGGGGGTTCAGCCTGGAGAAGAGAAGGCTCCGGGGAGACCTTCCAGCCCCTCAAGGGGCTCCAGGAAAGCTGGGGAGGGACTCTGGAGCAGGGAGGGGAGCCATGGGATGAGGGGGAAGGGTTTGACACTGGAAGAGGGGAGATTGAGATGAGATACCAGGGAGAAGTTCTTTGCTGTGAGGGTGGTGAGCCCCTGGCCCAGGTTGCCCAGAGAAGCTGTGGCTGCCCCATCCCTGGAGGGGTTCAAGGCCAGGTTGGACGGGGCTTGGAGCCACCTGGGCTGGTGGGAGGTGTCCCTGCCCAGGGCAGGGGGGGAGAAATAGATGATCTTTAAGGTCCCTTCTAACCTAAACCATTCTGTGATTCCATGTCTGTGTGGTTGTGGGAGAGGGTTCCTGTTCAGATGCTCTCTGGCACTGGTTAGTCCTTGGTGCAGCAACCTGGTCCCCGACCCAGCCAAGTATGTGTTGCCACAGTGCATAAAATGAAATGGTAAGACCCAAACCATGTGGTAACCAGCTTCCCGAGCGAGCCAGGCTTTAATTTGTTGGCTTTGAAGGAGTTTGCAAGCCCCGAGGTGTGTGTGGATTTACACACAGGAAAGTGCCCGGGGCGAGGGCAGGGTTTTGCTGGAGGAGAACATGACAAACAGCAGCTCCGGTGCCCGGCACAGGATGGCTCCCAGGGGTGTGTGGAAGCCAGCCAGGAGTTTGGGAAGCCATTTTCTCTCCCAGCCGCTGTCACAGCACATCCGAGCTCACACCCTGTGCCTTCAAGTTGAAAAATAGCGAGCGGCTGGCTCTTTTCCTTGCGTCCCGGGGCTTGGGAGCCTTCGAGCCGTTTGCAGAGGATGATTTACAGACTGCGGAGAGTTTCCTTGGTTTGTTTGTGTAGGTGGATTTTTGTTTATGTGTCTCTCAAAGCCTTGAGAGACCTCAACATATTTCTTCCTTTCCTCCTCCTGCCTCTGCTCGCGCCCTTCCTGACATGAGAGATTCTGGGGCGATCCCAAGCCAGGAGCATCGTGGGCAGCCATGGGACCCCTGGCCAGGGCTGAGCCCAGACCGAGGGAGGTTTTTCTCTGCACCATAGAGATGCTGCTGATACGGGCGCTGTGGTGGAAATTACCCACCCTGGCTCTCCCCATCCTTCCTTCATGTCTCCTCCTTGCTCTGCCATCACCAGCCACTGCCTTCAGCTCCTCGGGGCTTTTTGGGACCATTTGCCATCTTGTCTTTGTGGCAGTAGGGTCTGGAGCTCGGTGAAGCGGTGGCTTTGGGCACAGCCCCATTGGCCAGCACTGATCCGAGGCGTCCCTTTGGGGATGTGCATTGTGGTCCAGCTGCTCTGCTCTTTTCCAGGCTGGAAGGATGCAGGTTTAATCCTGGGCACTGATGTGCCCACAGGCAAGTTGTTGTCATCTTCAGAGATAGCAGGGATGACTATGAGGATAAAAGCATTTGAGTGCAGAAAATATTACCGCTGTGGGTGTTGCATGCTTGTTTTTAAAAGAGCCTGGGAGCTCCTCGGAGGCGAGGAAGATGCATGTGGGCTTGGGCAACGCGGGGTTGTCCAGAGCTGCTCGGTGGTGGCTGATGCTGAAGAAAGCCCCGAAGGCCCCGTGCTCCCGGCACTGGGGTCCTGTGGGTGCTGGTGTTGCTGGCCCCATGGTAGGTGGCCCGAGCAAGGGAGGCTTCACCCGGCGCAGCCCCGAGGATGCCGGAGGCTGACGCGAGCCCCGTCCCGGTGGGAAGCGAAGCCCTGCCACGTCACAGCGCCGGCTGCCTGCAGAATCAATACAAGTGTCTGTTACAGAGATACACGCGGCGGTGTTTTAAAGGACAATATCAATAAACTCGGGAGAGCTGTTCGTGGGCTGCGACGAGGGCTGGCGAGTAGGCGCTCCCCGCGCCGGGGAGATCATGACTATTGAAATATTGAAGTACTTGCATATAAACTGCGCTTTCAAGTATTTTTGACAAGGGTACTAATTAAATCTTAATTGACACTGCACTAATTAGCTTCTTAATTACATGGAACCACATAATTAGCAGCACACTCTGTGCTAATTGTTAATTAGGAAAACCAGGCTTCCCCCTATCCCCCCCCCCATTCCTCCCC
>VYZM01010446.1:84589-104935 GCA_013398915.1 Dromas ardeola
AAGAAGAAGAAGAAGAAGAAGAAGAAGAAGAAGAAGAAGAAGAAGAGGAGGAGGAGGAAGAAGAAGAAGAGGAGGAGGAGGAGGAGGAATAATAATTCAGGGGGAACAGGCTGTGAAGCCTGGTGCAGGGGAGTTAGGGGGGTGGTTGTGCTCCCAGAACATGGCACTGGGATGATGGTGTGTGGCTCCGGCTGGGGGTTTGGGCAGGGGTACAGGGACGGGGGTGTGAGACGTGCTGTGGGCATGAGTGGGGAGCACTTGTTGAGGTTTGTTAACAATGATGTGTTGATGATGCAGCACAACCCTCCTCCTGGAGCTGTGAAGCCCCACGCCAGCCCCTCTCCTGCGGCTCCATCCAGGATAAGTTGCTGTGGCACCGGGCAACTACTGAGGGTGCTGTGACCCCCCTGTGCCAACAGACCAACTCCACCATCATCCATCGGGTCCTGGGTCCATCATCCCCCCCCATGACCCCAGGGCCACCCAGCCCCTGGCGTGCTGCTGCCCTGCCGTGGGGTCCCACAAGACGGGTGACGCAGACCCTTTGTTCTGTGCTGGGTTGTGTGACCCCCTGCCCCATGGCCACATTCCCTGAAGAGGCGTTTTTTTTTCCCTTCTGGTGAGTCTGTCCGCTTGCTCCCTTTATTCCTTTGTTTTTTCTGGTTTTCCTGACTTGCTCCATCCCCCCCGCCAGACAGCAGGCAATGGGAGCATCTCGTCACTGAGGGCAGCAAAGCTTTCCCTTAAAGGGGTCCTTCTCAGCCCAAAGCCCCCTCAGGGTTTAGCTTGGCTGCTTGCTTTGCGGGGGTGGGGGCCCATCCTCCCCAAAAAGGGCTGGCTGGGGTGGCTGCCGGCACTGACCTGGCTGGGTGCTCACGGGAACCGCCGTGGCTTTGCTCCCGGGGTGGATTTTCATACTTCGGGTCTCTGTGTCTGCAATGGGCGTCGCAGGGTCAGGGCTTGGGGGTCAGTGGGGCTCTGTGCCAGAGATAGCTTGGCACCGTGTTTAAATTAAAAAAAGTTTAAACCTGGGTTTGGTAGAGGAATTGCTCTGGATCTGGCTGTGCCGCTGCCACGTGGGACCAGGGCTGCTACATCCCAACTCCTGCATCCCGCTGTGCGCCGGTCCGGCTACAACGCCTGCTCCCCAAATTCCTCCGGTCCCACTGGGGATGGCGGCCACGGGGCAATGCCCTGGACCACGGCACGCTGTGCCCAGCATCACCTCCTCCTCTGCATCTCCCAGCCCCAAAAACTGCTCCAGCAGCAGCCTCGCCACCCTGGCCAGCCCATCCTTGCAGAGTCAAACCCCAAGGCTGCAGTTCTGCAGGTTTCTTCCTCTCTCTTTTTTTTTTTTTTTAAATTTTATTTTTTAGTAGTGCAGTTTTCCAGGAAATATATATAAAAAAAAATTACTTAACAGCTGCTGCTGCAGGGTTCGTCTTTCCCAAGAGCCCAAAGGAGCGGGATGCGGAGCGCGGTGCAGCTGGGAGACTGCAGCCCCCTGTTTATGGGGAAAGAGGCGGAGGGGAAAAGAAAATACCCTTATTTTCACCAGGGGGAAAAGAAGAGAAAAAGAAAAGGAAAAAAAAAATGAAGAGGTGAGAAAATTGTTCACATTTGACAAATCTTTCTAATTAGGGGCCAATTATGTCCTCAGATTCCTAATTGGGATTCCGGCAGGTTTTCAGGCTTGTAGGGTAATTACAGGCTCGTAATTCTATTAAGATGGAAATTTGGGAGAAATACCTTATCATAACATTTAGATTTTACCATCTGTGTTGATGGGCTGCGGGTCGGGCGGGAAGGGGGTGCTCTTGCTCCTGCGCCTGGGGCCCGATCCTCGGCTGTTGCCAGCCGGCATCGCCCGGCTCCGGGGGACAAAGCGGGGGCAGAGAGGTCTGAGCATCGTCTCGGTCCCTGGGGGCTTGTTGGGGTCCTTTGGGTGCTGGGAATGTGGATTTAAGTGGAGATCTCTGAGGCTGTGCTGGGACAGAAGGGCTGGATGCCCTGTGTTCCATCCCATCCGCCGCCACCACTGTCTTCTCCGAGCATCACCCTGGAATTTCTAAGCAGAAATAGCCATGGCAATCGCTCTTCGTCTTCCTCCCGACCCTGGGGAGGAAAGAGCTCCCTTAGCTTCCAGGCAGCCCTGGTTTTCATTTGCACCAACCTTCATCTGAGTGCAAAGGAAGGGGAAAAAATGGGTGTAAAGTCCCTTTTGCAGCACCCAGAAAGCGTGAAGGGGCTCAGAGCGTCCGTGAGCCGCTGGGGATGGGGTTGGCAGGGACGTGCCGTGGGGCAGAAGCGGCCACACGCTGGCATGTCTGTTTTCGGTTTGGCAGCCAAAACGAGGAGGGAGGGAGGGAGAAAATAAAAGCTGGGCTTTGGGGAGAGCACTGTGGGTCCACCAGAACGCTTTGTTTAACCCCAAAGCATTTTGAGCCGGTTATGTTTGGCTATCAAAAAGCAGGGTGAGCTTTAGGGCCCCCTCTCCTTTCAGTGCTTGGAGGAAAACCACGTTATTTTTAAAAAAAAAAAAAAAGCACCAATGTATTTTGTTTCAATAATTGCAATGGTTGGTTTTTTTCCTCTTTTCCCTGTTATATTTTTCGCAGAAGCTGTTTGATGTGACTCAGGTTGACAAATGGTTAGAGTTGCAGCAGCAGAACCCCTCCCTCTGTGGGGGGTTAGTGGCGGAGAGGGGGGTCCAGGGGGGTCCATCTGTGTGGGTGCAGGGTACCAGCAATCCAAGCAAACCACCGATGTCCCCGCAGTAACCCATGCTTGCGACAGGGAAACGTGCCTGAAGCCCCCAGGGACCTCACGAACAGCCCAAAATCCCCAATAAATCTAGAAAATCCTGCTTGGACACAATTTCTCAATGGGAAATTCTCCCTCTTCTCCCAAAATCCAGGTGTGTGGTGGCTGAGCTTGTGCTTGTCCCATGCCTGGGACACTCCTGTCCCTAGCCCTGATGCAGGAGTCATCCACACAGCAAAGGGATGCTGTAATTTGGGGTTCCCCGGATTGCTAATGCTAATACTTTCTTTTTTTTTTTCCCCTCTTGGCTAATGAAACCAGCTGCGGGTAATTATTTTAATCTGCGTTACTGGGCAGGAATGCAGCTTCTTCTGGATCTGCAAATTTATAATAACCCTAAAAAAAAGAAAAAGGGAAAAAAAAAAAAGAAGAAGAAGAAAACCCTCCTCTCGGTAAGAGTCTTGCTGGCTTTGATCTTTTGTGTGAGGCCTCTTATCGGGACGAGAGTAGGTTTACATGCTGGAAGATAGGGGAATAATACTCCGCGGAGATAAGCTGCAGCCCCAGCTCTCCTTTGTGTGGCAAATTCGATAGTACTGGGAAAATGTTTACTGGGAGACTTTGGGCAAGAATTAGTCCCCAGCGCAGCTGAGAAAAATAATTGCTTTGCATGATAATTAAAGGGTGGTGGGCTCGGTGTCGGCCCCAGTCCCAGGATGGGGTGGGTGGAAAGCGCTGGTTTGCTGGGAAATCCTTCGGCTTTACTGGTACAGCCCGGGATGGGGTGGCAGGGGTCACTTGTTATTGCCACGGCCACCACCAGCCCTCACGGGGACACGGCAAAACCCCCTTGGGAATGGCACGAGGCATCAGATATACAAGCATTGAGGTGCTTTGGTGGGATGAGTGGGGAAATGGAAGCAGCCTGGTATTAGATGAACATCCCTGGGGTCCTCTTGGGGTTTCGGTGTTGTCACTAACTTCAGCTCAGGAGCCAGAGTGTCACGGTGCAGCCGCAGGGGCTCAGGAGCATCATCCGGAGGGGATGGAAGAGCCTGGGATGGGGACAGCTGCGGGGAGAAGCCATGAAAAACCTGCTGGATTTCTGTCCTCTCCTCCGAAAGGAGTTTCCCCAGCTCTTACAGGTGCCGGGAGGAATTTCCCAACGGCTCTTCCAGCATCTCCAGATGTCCCTCGACTGCCAGGCAAGGACACTGCTCCCTCCTGGGGACACAGAGGCTGGAGGGGAGCAGCAGGGACCCCGCGGCTCCAGGACCCCAGGGGTCACCCAGGAACGGCCCCCGCCTCCAGGCGCCACGTAATCGGTTTCCTATTACTCTAGCTTTTTATTATTATTATTATTGTTATTATTATTAAACATCTCTCTTCTCCCAAATCATCTCAGAGCCGTGGCGAGGTCCCTGGTAATAGCTCCATAAATTTCAGCCATAAAAAGTAATGGAGGGAGACAAATGAGATAATTAGGAATAAATCTTGGCGAGGTCTCTATTCATCAACATCCCCCAGAACCGGCCAATATTCCAAATCATTAGCAAAGCCCGTAATTAACAAAGAGCCAAGGCTTCCAACGTTAATAAAGCTCGCTCAACTCTATATTATCAGGTAGCGGCTGACGAATCAGCCCTGTTAATATTATGGCCTTTGTTAAGGATCTTCTTTCTTTCTCTCTCTCTTTTTTTAAAGCTAAAAACCCTGTGTCATTTTTTTTTTTTCTCTTCTGCTAAATTTTAATTAGATTTTGCATGTGCATCTGTAGAGGGCAAGTGAGGGGACAAAGGGACAGGGTTTTTTCTTTTATACTTGGGGATATGGGCAAAAGAAGAACCTGATAGATTTTTTTTTTTTTTCCATCTTACTACTTTTATTCATTACTCCACACCTCTGCGCTCCTCTGCAGGGAGAAGTTGTCCTCGAGGCTGGTACCAACTAACAGCCAACTTGTATTTATTCCTCCCCTTTCCCTAGAGAGAGCCTCGGGATTGCTGGAATGTGTGTGGGAACAGACGGTGCCAGCTCAGCTCTGCCAACCTGCCACCCCTGGCCAGCGTTAGCCCCAGCACCTCCTGGCTCGTCTGGGCTAAAAGTAGAAGGGATTGGCCAAAGAGCAATGCAAGTGCAATGATTGCCTGTTCCCCTGTCGCGGCTTAAAAATTATCCGGCTTCTGGGACTGCTGAAAAGTTTATCTGTTCCCTGCCCACGTGGCCATGGTGGGACACTCACCTACATGCCACCACCACATCCTCCATCCTGTCCCCCAGCAAGGCTGGCACTACATGTCCTGATAACTTAAAAAAACCATCTCCAGGTGGGACAGATACAGAACAGCTGCAGATGAGCCCAGTTGCCTTTGCTGCACCCTCTGAAGCATTTAAGAGCAGGTGAGGATCCGGGAGCAGGAGATCCCAACCAAGACTGGCAGCTCCCCACTTCCTTCCAGATGCTCTTGTTGCTTTCACCCTCTGACACCTGGTGCCACCAAGCTGGACAAGCACACAGTGCGTCACAGTGACAGGTTTCTGTTTCTTTTCCAGTTTCAGGCACTGACCCTCTGCTCTCTAAGCCACTGGGGGTTCCCAGTCTGCTCCACCCAGAGCCCAGCAGCGAGCAGCAAGGACTGACCCCAGGGAGCCTGCCCTTACCTCCAGCACAGGACCACATCCACACTGTCGCCTTGCCAGCTGGGGAGGCTGGAGACACCCTTTTCCTTCCTGAAGCCTCATCGTTAGCTGCTGCGAGTCAAACCCAGAGGGATGAAACTGCTGCTGGGCGTCCCTTGGCATTGCGTGCAGGTTCTGGGGAACGTCCTGCACTAGCCCCTGAGAAAGGGGAGCACAAAGGCTCAGCGAGGGGCTTTGGTTCTTCTGCAGAGCAGCTTTCTGACCCTCCCATTGCCTTTTTCCATTCTGCATGGGTCAGTGGTGGCCATCAGAGGAGGCCACCTCATGCTGTCTAAGAGCCACGCAGGAGGACAGTTAGAAAACCTGGTGTGTGGCTCAGGAAACCTGTCTATGTGGGGAAAAAAGTAGGACACCCCCCAATTTGGCTTCTCTGTCACCTGTGAAGAGACTCCTGAGGTATCCCCCATGGGATGCCCTGCTCCCAGGAGAAAAAGTGGTGAAATACTATGCGCTCTGCAAGAGTTTCCTCCATCTGGGAAAGTAAGGGGTTTTATTAAGTGAGAATTTATCATGAGGGGTTTTTTTGTACTATGTGCAACACTATTGTGAAAGGGCATTTCATTATGTTTCTGCTACGGGCAATTTTTATGATGCTCTATTGAACCATCATCAATAACAGCCTTTATTGAACATGAAATAGTTCAGACAATAAAAAAAACCCCTTTATTGAAAATAACTCAATGTAAGCATAAAACTGAGGGGACATAAACCCCAACCTGGAACAGCGCAAACTTTATGGGACACTGCTGTTGTGGGTGTGTTACGTGGGCTCAGCAAACACCGAGCAGAGTCACCCGAAGGGACACAGGGCAGGGACGATGACAGCTTACACCACGCTCTGCTTCATGCCCAGCGAGTCCCTACCGAGGCCACAGCTCTTTCTGGTGGGCAGCAACTGGGATTAGAGCAGTTGTATTAAGTGTCAGTGCCATCATGAGGCCCGAGGGGTGGTTGTGATCCTCCCTGTTGGGGAAGGGTATCAATACCCATCGCGGAAGGATGAGTCCATGAGGTTTTATGGCCAGCACAGGGGCACATTGACCCCGGATGTGTCACTGGGGGACTGAGCCAGGCGCCATCCCACCAGCCAGCCTGGGCTTTTTTAAGCGGAAAAATAATCAAGGGGCTATTTTAAGTGCTGTGGCCACAACAGCTCCCATTTACAACCAAGAAATACCGCCTGAGATTTGAATGCTCACCTCCCTCATTTGCTTCCTCCCCCCGGCGGGCAAGCGTTTGCTCTCAGCGAGGAGGCTGCAGGGACTGCTGTGAGGAACCAAAGGGGATGGGGATGCGGAGAGGTTGTGTCCTCCCGGCCCCGTGTCACCCCTGCGCAGCCGGGAGCCTGGAATCTGGGGTGTCAGAGAGGTGCTGTGCCAGGCACACTGATATTTGCAATCCAAACAGGCTGGAGAGAAAGGGGAGGGGGATTTTCTTTCCTACTTGACACCCAAATGATGCAAAACAAGAGCTAACCCTCCTCTCTACCATTAGGTGCTGTACCCACAAGGCCAGCCTTGCTCTGGACCCCGGTAAACAGGGAAAAAAGGTGAGTGGAGCCCCAAATATCTATTGCCTTAGAAGCAACTCTAGGATCAAGATATTTGGGCAAAACAGCCCACGAGCAGGGCTGGGAGAGGCACTCAGGGACCCTCCGGCCTTTCCAGAGGGTACAAGTTTTCAGGGAAAAACAGAGAAAACAGCCACTATAGGAACCTGGCCGTCACCAAGCTCCCACATAACCTCCAGAAAGCAGTTTATTTTATCTCAAATCCTACAGGGGAGCCCTAGGACTTGGGGAAGAGCAAAACACAGCTGGGAAGGGAAAAGCTACTCAGTACGAAAAGAAAGCATCAGGACTTTAGGGCAGAGACCTACAGGCAGAAACAGGAGGATTCAGCCCCAGAATGACAGAAACTAACCACCTCTTCAACACAAGAGGAGGGTCATCTTGTGCCTGGAGGGAATGAGCTTCTCCACCTTCCCATGGCCAGCCCGGATTCACCCCAACTGCCTTCCCCTGCTTTTTACCAGGGGAAGCAGAGCACGTACTTACCTTGGCTGCCCACTGCAGAGCCTGTCCCACTGCTCCCAGCAAAAGGAACCCTACCTTGCCAAGAGCCTTTTATCCCCCAGCCCTTCTGCAGGTGGGTCCCCATCACCGCCCCTTACCAGGTGATTCTCTTTCCACCTCCATCACCCACTGCTAATACTGAGCATCTGGCTGGTCCCCGGCCCCTCAGCTCTGCAGCAAAACCCACCTCATGGCAAACCCGCCAAGGGACACCCCCCCCAAGTTGAGTGGGGTGTCACTGTCACAGCTGAGACAGGGCAGATGTCCCTGGGGGGGTGGGAGGCAACCAGTGCAGCCTCCAACGTCTCTTTTAATCTCTCTTACAATGATTTGTTTTTTGGTTCAGTGCTTTTAGGCTAGAAACTGCTTCACATCAAGTTGTGTAAAATCTTTGCTAATGCCATGGGTGTCTTTGGGTGTCACTAAGAGGTGCAGATGCTGGGGCGCTTCTGCAATAAAAATGGGATATTTATGTCTTGATTTTCCACTCGAGAAACAAACCAGAGGCTCGAGGACCGACCACTGTCCGTCGGGCAACTGGGCCCAGTGCGAGCGTGGCAGGGAGACTGGGATGGCCGGTCAGCCCTTCACTAGAGGGCAGCATCATGCCAATAAAATTGCCTTAAATCTCTGCAATTTTGGATTAGCCAGGTGGGAGCATCCAAAGAACTTCACACCTTGGGCAATCTGGCGTCGAAAGGCACCGGTGTGTTGGGAAAGGGCTGCGCTCCAGCAGGGAAAAGCCAAACTGCCGTTGAGCAGCCGAGCTGGATGCGAGGGGAAGCTTTTGGATGCAAAGGATGCATTTGGGCTCCGGAGGGACCCGGGGAAACGTGCCCAGGGCTCTCGCGCCCCATCTCCTCCGGGCTGCGGGAGGGAGCCAGTTGCTTACAACATCTGGAAGCCATTTCTGCGACTTCGCTGCCCGGCTGACGTGCGGTGAGGGGAGAGCAGCGGGAGGAGGCTGAGCGCAACCAGAAAGGCTGCAGTAGCCCCCGGGATTTACTTTATTGCGAGGAGATAAAAGGTGGCTGGAAGGCAGCGCACGCGAGCCGTGAGGTTGGCGGGGCCATCGCCGACGCGGCTGAGCCCCCGGGTCCCCAGCACGGTGTACGTTATGAGATCTCCCTCCGTGCTGCCAAAATCCTGAGTAAAATAAGCTGATCTTTAAGGTCCCTTCCAACCCAAACCATTCTAACAACCAAGCCAGACACGTTAGATGCCTATCTCCGCTTTGCAGCAGGGGTATCAAAGCAGAGACATAAAGGCATAGACACCCAGCAGTGCTGAGGACTCAGGACACGTAGAGCCTTAAATAAAGAAATCCTTCATTGCCCATTGCCATGGAACGGGCTCAGGCACTAACGAGCTTGGAAATCAATGGGGCTTGGGTGGAAACGGAGCTTGGACCTGCTGGGAGCCACCAGCAGCCCTCCAGCAGCAGCAGTGCCAGCAAATAATTAACACCAAATGGCAGCGCAGGGGACGGCTCCCCGATCACGGAGTGGGCTGCTGAGCCCTGGCAACCCGGCGGGAGGTTCAGCTTTCCACGGGAAACCCAGCCCCAGCGGCAGGGCATCCCGGCGCCGGGGGGAAACCCAGCCACGGGCAAACGAATCGCAGAGATGGAGCCTGTAACAACAAGATAATGCAGCTAGTAGGGGGGCTGGTATAGAAAAATATATATACAAACAAATTAATGCATAAAAATATGTATATATGTGAGCCTGTATATATATGTAGGTATGTGTGTCTATATATATATGCATGTGTATATATGTATATATAAAAAAATACATATATAGACAGACTATATAGCACACAGTAGGGTCTGCCTCACACAACCATACATAT
This sequence comes from Dromas ardeola, assembly GCA_013398915.1. Taxonomy (NCBI): domain Eukaryota; kingdom Metazoa; phylum Chordata; class Aves; order Charadriiformes; family Dromadidae; genus Dromas; species Dromas ardeola. The sequence continues at coordinate 93,981 of VYZM01010446.1, forward strand.
ATACAGAGGCCATAGGGGTGCTCGGGTCACCTCCACATGCCACCACCGCATCTGTGCGCGCAGGGGAAGCAGGGTGGGTGTGCGCAGGAGCCCATATGAGGCCCGGCATGTAAATAGGAGTGAATTAATGCGTAGGAGGTGAGCGTCTGTTTGCCCTATCACACACGTGTGCGCAACGCGTGCCAACTTTCCCTACTTAGCAGGGACGAGCGCTTTGGTCTTAAAAGAAAAATGGTGCCACTTCTTTCACTCTATAACTCACCGGGGCCGTTCAGTGCGTTTCTGTGTGGGGTTAAAGGTAGGGCCGAATTTTCCTCCCAAAATACTCTTGTTAATGGCTTTCAAATGTTGGCATCACTAGCGGGTGCATGCACACGTGTGTGTGTGTGTGTGTGTGTGTGTGTGTGTGTGTGTTGGCTGCTGGCGCTGTCTCACACGCAGCAAACTCCCCAGCTCCCAGATATTTAAGCTAACTCCATCTCCTCTCCAATTTCAGCTGCATTTTTAAAGAAAACAACTCCCACCGACTGCAGCAGGAAATCACTATTTGGGTTTATGAGGCACCTCTTCCTGACAAGCCAGGCGGAAAAGGCTCTGCTTGCTCTACAAGGCAGGTATCCCGTGCCGGCCGGGTGGCTTGGGGCCTCAGCATCATGCACCAGCCCTCGGCATCATGCACTAGCCCTTGGCATCATGCATCAGCCCTCGGCGTTGCATGGCCAAGAGGGATGAGGTGACACTGCAAAAGCCACTCATGCAATGGCTGCAGCTTTTGCTAGCAGGGGAAAAAAGGAGCTAATGGGGCTCGTATCAGCTCCTTGGAATGAAATAAGGGAGATGAGGGATGAAGTCCTGTCTTTTGGTGGGCAGGACTGTGTGTACGTTAAGGCGTTGAAGGTGTAGAAAATGTTATTAAAACAAAAAATAGTCACTCTATTTTATTAGCGACATTTCCCAGTTCAGGCTCCTACTCTGCACGCACAGAGGACCCAGAACCCAGTGTGGGGCCTGTAGGCGGGAGCCCAGTAGTTGTAATTAGCCCTGGTAATGGTGGTGCTGGGCCAGGACCTGGCCTTTCCATGCCCCAGCCCAGGCATGCCTGAGCCCCGGGCTGCCGTGCCTTCCCTGGGCGGCCGGACCACACACCGATCCCACATCAGCCCCTCTGAAGCGGTTGTTTCTCTCACTTGTTTTCCTGACTTCTCCGATGCTGGAAAAGCCATCTCCTCCCCGCAAGACCCAATGGACCTGCTCCATCCAGCCCCCGGCTCTGCACTGAGCCCTGGCACTGCACGGGGGGCAGAGCCCCCTTTGGCTGGAGCCCGTGACGATGCTGAGCTCCAGGATGAGATCAGGCAAGGGAAAAAAGCCCACCGGGATGAGACAGGGTCCATGTGTCTGTCCGGTTCTGCTCCAGCTGGGCTTCAACCTTGTCTCGCTGGCTTTGGGCAGGAGGCTGAAGAGGTTGCGTTAAATCGAGTGGTGGTCCCTGCGTACATAAGAAGGACATGGACCTGTGGGAACGGGTCCAGCGGAGGGCCACAAGGATGATCCGAGAGCTGGAGCCCCTCTGCTGTGAGGACAGGCTGAGAGAGCTGGGGGGGTTCAGCCTGGAGAAGAGAAGGCTCCGGGGAGACCTTGGAGCCCCTTCCAGTCCCTCAAGGGGCTCCAGGAAAGCGGGGGAGGGACTCTGGGTCAGGGAGGGGAGCCAGGGGACGAGGGGGAATGGGTTTAAACTGGAAGAAGGGAGATTTAGGTGAGATCTGGGGAAGAAATTCTTTGCTGTGCGGGGGGTGAGCCCCTGGCCCAGGTTGCCCAGAGAAGCTGTGGCTGCCCGGGGGCTGGAGGGGTTCAAGGCCAGGTTGGACGGGGCTTGGAGCCACCTGGGCTGGTGGGAGGTGTCCCTGCCCAGGGCAGGGGGTGGCACTGGGTGGCTTTTAAGGTCCCTTCCAACCCAAACCATTCTATGATTCTATGATATATGTGCCTTTGAGTATATACGTGTATATGACCCCAGGGGTCATGGGTCCAGCTGTCCTGTCCATCCTGGCTTTGTCCCTTGTTGTGTCCCTCAGGGTCTCAGTGTTTCTTTGGGGGCAAAGCCCTCACCTGCCCTCTCTGTCCAGCTGTCTGGCAGCACGTGAGAGGTGGGAGGCTCACCGGGCTGCTCCGCTCCTCCCCAGGCACCCAGCAGAGGGTTAACACGAGCGTTTCTACATTTTCCTTCTCCAACTTGGTAGCAAGGCAGAATGTGGGGATATTATGGTCTCCGCTTGGGTCCCAGCCTCCGAGGCTGGCTGGAGGAGCCAGCGCTTTCAGGCAGATTGCCGTTTGGCAGCAAAACCCTCCGGCATTTGCCAATTCTGCAGTGCTTCAGCTATCACCGAGCTCAGACAGCTTCTGCGCACCCCCCCCTTCCCTCGAGACACGATAACTTTCTGTGTAATCTCTGCTGGCGACAGCAGCGCGGAGCCGTCCCCCCCCGTTCCCCCTCATCCCAGCTCCTGCCAAGCTCCCGCCGCATGGAGCAAGGGGGCCGGGCTGGCAGCACCCCCTCACCAGGATGCGGGTCCCCACGAGCAGGGGATGGGCAGCTCTGATGCCCCCCCCGCCCTGGCAGGGCTGTATGCACAGCATGGGGACACCCCAAAGTGACAGCAAACACGAGCTCAGTGGCAGCTGGTGGGGTTTCACCAGCCAACAGACCCTCTCCTGCATCCTGCGTGCGGGGCATCCCTGCTGCCCTGAGCGGTACCAGTTGGCAGCCTGGCTATTTTTGCCTTCCTTGACCGTGCTGTCTCTTCTGCAGGAGGCTGAGGGGGCCAAAATGGCTCGAAGCCACCTTGCAGCACCGTTGTGACGCCCCACCTTGGTCCCAAATCTCTAGGACACAAGGGACCCAAACTGGCTTCTTGTGCCGGCACAGGCACCGGGATTTTTTTCGTGCAGCAGATGCTCACGCTTCTGGCAGGTTCAGGATCAAAGGAGAAATCAGCTCGGACCAGATACTGTCGGACGCCAAGGAGTGGGAAAAAGTGATGCTGCTGGGCCTGTGGCCGCAAGCTGGTTTTTTGGGGAAGGGTGAAAGCGAGGAGAGGAGCTGGTGGACCTGAAATGTTAATTCCTTCCAGCTGTTGTCAGTCTGGCAGGTTCTCAAAGGAAGTTTAATAGACTGCAGTCGTCTCCCCTCGGCCTGTCCCCCCATCGCCACGCTGTGCGGAGGCAGCCCAGCAGAACCTGGGATTACATGAGCTGCTGTGTCTTCCAAAGACCTAGTTTTATTTTTTCCCCTTTGGCTCTGAAAGTGTTTTCTTCTGTACGTGTGAGTGTGTGTGTGTGTGTGTGTGCACACACGCACATGTGCAATGCCTTTCTCTCACCCCTCTCTCCGGCAAAAACTTCCCCTTGGATCGGAAGGGACCATCAGGGTGGCATCGGTCTGGGGCAGGAGCAGGAGCAGGAGCAGAGGACAGCATCAGCAGTGAGGAGGAGGAGGAGGAGATGTCTTCATGGGCCTCCTTGCTGGAGCGCGCCCCAGTCCACCATGTGAACTGGGAGGAAACAGGATGAAGAAAGTATTTGGAGTGGAAAATAAAAAAAAAATCTTCTCACTTGCTTTATTGATCGTGATTGTGGACAGAAATAGCTGGGGCTGTTGAAAGCCATCCCCACGGACGGAGCAGAGCTGCTGGGATGCGGGGCTCGCCCCATACAGCATCCTCCGTCCGCCCGCAGCACCCAGAGAAAGAGGGTGCCCAGAAACCTCAGGGCGATGGGGTGAGCCAGCCCCAAAGCAGAAGGGTTTCTCACCTGCCTGTCACGGCTTCTGCATAGTTTCCAAGTTTTGTATTTTATTTCCAAGCTTTATACATCTCGACATACGCTGGCTGCAGCTCTAGACATGCTCAGCATGGGAGCCCGGCAGCACAGACGCAGCCCCGGGAATGCTCGGTCCTGGCAGCCTATTGGCAATTAGACGATAAGGTCCCATCACTAATACACCCGATGCCCAATCCATAATAAATTGCCAGCAGAGAGTATCGGACAAGCAGCACCAGCTGGGATGACGCGCTGCCCGTGCAGGGGAGGCAGATTTGTGTCACTCCTGGAGGAGGGGGGGGACCCTGCTATGAAGCTGCTCTAAAAACAGCAACAGCAGAGCGATGCTGTTTTAGGTGACTGGACCATTTCATGCATTTTAGCCCGTTTCATTGAATTGCTGCACTTGAGACACCAAGCGAGGGGCCAGGGAAGGAGGGCAGGTGAGCCCCGGGTGCTCAGCACGGCCCAGCCTGCGGGACCAGCATCCATGGTGTGATGGCTCCCAGCTCTGAGAGGCTTCCAAGGGAACTGTAAAAACCAAGTGCTGGCAGGAGAGTAATTAGTTAAAACTGAGTACATCTGTTGTTAAGTAATTCCCAGGCAGGAGGGTTTAACTCTTGCCTTTCCCTGGGGGTTGTATGGTGGATGGCCAGCATCAGCTTGCATCCAGAAGGCGGCTTGAACTTTGCTTTTTGAGCCCTTTCCAGGGACTTGGATTGCTCTCCTCCATCGTTCCCTGCTCTGGTCCACCATTCCCACATCCCAGAACCCTCCCTGTGATTTTCAGGAGCACCCAGGACGTGAGCAGAGCAGCCAGCACTGCTCAGGGCAGCGAATGTGCCCCAGGCTTGGGGTAAGGGCTGAAAAAAATCTGGCTTTGCCCCTTACAGTGTCCAGCCCTGAACAACCGGTGGAGAAGGTGGGACCTCCCTGAGGCTGGGTTTGCAGAGCATCGCTCTGAAAGGCTGAGCTGCGCTTTTGGGTAGCCCTGCGCTGGCAACCGCTATTTTATTTTATTCGCATTTTTCGAAGGCAGCCATCACTAAAGTACACTCGTGGGCGTGAATATCACATGCATTCAGCAGTACATCGTGCTCCACGAAGGGCCCGGCTCTGCTCCCCGCCTCCCCGCTCTGCTTTGCCCATGAGTTTCAAGCCGTGATGGATGGACAGAGCGGCTCTGCGGGGACCCGCTCCCTCAGGAGCGGCGTTAAAAGGGCTGGAGCCAAAGGGGAGGAGAAGGTGAGGGTGCCTGGGGTGTATGCCACCCCCTCCCCACGCCAGGACACAAGCACGCACGGCACGGCCAGCCCGCAGGGCCCTCCCGCGCTGGGGGAATCTGTTCCCCATTAAGCAGCTCCAGCAGCGCTCGTTACTGCGGCTGGCAGGGAGAGAGCAGCCCTGCCAGCTCCAACCTCCCTAATTAGCACCACAAGTGAGGCCAGGCTGGGGAAGGCCAGCGCCTCCGTCCCTCCTTGCCAAAGATGCAAAGGGTTTGGAGCAGAGCCTCAGCCGGAGCCGGTGGAAAAGCTCCCACCGAGTGCCGGGTGGGGCCCCGCTCCCGTCCATCCTGGGGTGGGCAACGACGTGATTCCCCCCCTCGGATTCCCGCTCCAGGGCTCAGCCCGAGAGGCTGTGTCAGGATAAGGACTAAAAATCCTGATCCACCATCCCGAACCCTCCCCGCCGTGCGTGGGGTGGAAGAAGGCTGCCCGTACCATCCCCTTCCCCTCCATGCACTTGCACCAGGCTCTGACTGTCTTTAGCTCACCACTAAAAATAGGTTTCCCGGCTGAGCGGCAGCGCCGGAGGGCAGGCAGCCCAGATCCCAAACCAGCCTGTGTCACCGTGACCAACTGACCCATTTGGCCTCGATTTTTTAAGTATTTTTCCCTCCTCCTTCAACTTCAGCCCAGGCAGCAGCCTTGCCAGGACGGCGGAGCCCCTCCAAGGGGCAGCGATGCCCAGGGAGGGGGGGGTGATGGTCTCTTACCTGCACATCCCAGCATGGCATGGCACGGCACGGCACGGTCGGTGGTCCCACGGCAGGGCTGGCAGCAGGAGCGCCCAAGGCCACCCGGATTCGGAGGGCTGCCAGCTCCCACAGCCTCACGCCAACCCCGGGCAGCCTGTGCCCACCCCAGCCGGGAATTTGCATCATTTATCTTCTCCTTTAGGGAAGTCATTGTCCTTGGGGCAGACGGAACAGCTCGTGGGTCCCGGAGCAGGGGACGGTGCTGCAACGGGGCAAAGATTCGTCCCGTGGCAGGGCAGGGAGTCGGTGACAGGCACACCTGGACCTCCACTGGTTCCCCGGAGCGAAGGCCAGGGATTCCTCTCGCATTTCCCCTCCCGGCACAAGAACCAAAGCAGGAGCACCCTAGGGCTGTCACTGAGCTGTCTGTCCCGTGTTCCCAAGGCCAAAGGAGCCCCGCGGCATCTGCGCCCCGTGCCTGCAGCTGGGAACAGGACGCGGGGTGCAGGCACAGGGACAGGGGACACAGCGTGGCTGCGAGTCCCCTGGGAGTGCCCTGCGGAGCACGTGATGGGGCAGCCGTCGGTCAGAAATGAAGACCTTTATTTACAGTAACCAATGAAAGGGACAAAAAAAATAAAATACTGTGACACTTCCCTCCCCGTCTCCCCAGCCCTTCAACGGAGCGTTTGCCACCCTCACCCGGCCACGAGCCCTGTCCCCGAGGTGAGGGGATGGGGCCAACAACTGCTGGGGGTCATTTGGCACCAACCAAGCGTCCGTGCCCCACCGCCGCCCCGGGACACATGCGCGGTCAGTAACAGCTTGGTACGGCTCCAGGCTCTCCCCAGCTGCCCTGCCACCCCACTGCAGGGACCGGTGAAGGAAAAGCTTCTTCCCGTCTGGTGAAACGGGGTGGGGGGCAGGCTGCGTGTATTGCACTTGGCTGCCGATCTCAGCACCGAGGAGGGGAAGGGGCTGGCAGGATGCGTCCCGCAGGTCAGGACCCCGCAGCCCGGCCGAAGGCTTCGGCATCTCCCAGCGCCCGGTGGGGAGCAAGGCTCCGTACTGCGCCCACCCTTGGAGGTGTCCCGGCGTGGGGAAGGATGCTCCGTCCCACCCTGTGTAAACCACAGCACTGTCCTGGGGCAGCCCCGGTGGTGGCAGCGGCTGTCCCCAGCGCAGGGACCCTGGGGTGGCACCCGCGGGCTCTGTGGGACGCGGTCGCTCCTGCTCTCGGCTCAGGTGGCAGGAAGCTCCCGCGATCCTCGGCGAACCGTCCCCGTGCGGGGAAGAGGTAGAGCGTGCCGGGATGCCGGCTGGTCCCCGGAGCCCCCACGGCCCTACGAATTCACCCTTCCCCAGGCAGGATCCGAGCCCGGCTCACCGGCTCCGAGGATGAGTTCGCAACGGGGGGATATCGCTCTCCTCCTTCGCCAGGCTCCGTCTTTCAGTGTTTCACACCAGCTCAGGGACCAGCTGGAGGCTCGGACGCTGCTGGAGAGCCTGGGGGGGGACCCACTCCTGGTCTCCCCTCACTGAATGAGGCCCCTCAGGAGGAGAAGCAGAGCCCGCAGCACTCCATGCAGATCTCCAGGCAGTCGGCCGACTCGCAGCAAGCGTCGATGATGCCGCAGTCCATGTCGCAGGGCAGGTCGCAGTCCGCGCACTCGCCCGAGTTGCAGCAGCAGCAGCAGATGCAGGAGTCCTCGGAGGTGCAGGAGCCGCAGGTGGCGCAGTCCAGCACGATGTTGCAGAGGGTCAGGAACTCGCAGAAGAGGCAGGAGAGGATGCAGTGGACGCAGCAGTCTGCGGAGGAACGGCCAGAGAGTGGGCAGGGGGGACGAGACGGGTGAGACAGCACGCGGCGGGCGGATGCTCAGCCCCGTAAGGGTGGAAATCCTCCCTCAGGAATTAATGGAAGGGATGGGAAGAGGGACTGGGAACCAGGGGCCTCCCTCAGCACCCAGGGACATGCCCAGCTGCCTGCAGCATGCCCAGACCCCAAGAGAGACCAATTTTGCAGGACATGAGATGACCCCGCTCAGCACCCGCCCTGCAGAAGGGGAGCTCGGCTGGTGCCCAGGCCCGGGGGTCCCAGTGGGCTGGAAGGATGCTACATGAGAGACCCCCAAGGGATGCAGGGCAGGAGGAGAGTGGCTGGAAAGGGACACCCTCACCCTGGGGACAGCCAGTACCTTCTTGCGCCTCAATAGGGATGTGGGAAGAGGCCGACTTGGAGCTGCCCTTGCTCTTCTTGCTGCTCTGGCTGTTGATGGAGTGGTGCGACTGCAGCTTTCGGTGAGGCTTCTGGGTGCTGGGGAGCGGGCGGAAGACCCCGTTCCCTGCCTCCCCGTTGGCACCGCCTGGATCGGGCCCCCGTCCGGCGCCGTTCTGCAGCAGGTGGGTGCAGGGGCTGGGGGGCTGCGGGGCTGCTCGCACCTGGGGCTGGCCTGGGGGGGAGAACAGCACGTTACCCTCCCGAGCCCTCCCTGCAGGGCTCTGCTGGGGGAGAAACACACGCCCGGTGCCCTGCCACCGCAGGAACTTGGTCCCCAGCCGGACCCGGGGTGGCCTCCTGGGTGGGAGGAAGTGATGCTAACAGATGCATGGTCCAAGAGGATGGAGATGGAAAAGGAGATGCAGAAGATGAGATGGCTGCAGGGAAGGAGACAGAGGAAGGGATGAGAAAAGAGCAAGAAATAAAGACTTGTCGTGAAGAACGTGCTGCAATTGCCAAAACTCAACACAGGACCTGGAGGAGGAGGTCTCCTGGGGTCCCAGCACTGCTGGCACGGGCAGGAGGGACAAAGCCACTGAGGCTGACCAGAGTGGGCGCAGAGACACGGCACGGCAGGCTCGCCTCCCGCCGAGTGGGGAAGAGAAGAGCCTGTGGCTGCTTCCAGCTGAGAGCCACCATTCCATGAGCCACCATCCCACAAGCCCCGGGCACGGCGCTGCCGGATGGCACTCCAAGACCGTCCCCATTGCCAAAGAAGATGAAGTGCCACCAGAGAGCCGGGCCACTCATCTCCCCAGGACCACACGAATTGGCCGCTCAATTAAAGGGCTCCCCAGCCTCTGGCTGAACTTTTCTGCAAGAGGAGGGGAATAAAGATCTGCTCTGTCTGCGCCTCCCTCCAGCCCTCGCAGGCTGCAGCCGTGAGAGAGGCCGGTGGCCCCGCCGGGATACTGCCGGAGCCAGCGGCACCGCTCAGCCCTTCGCTCCTGCCCGGCGCCGCGTCCCCACGCTGCCGTCCTTCTGCAGGGAGGGGGAAAGGACCGGGAACCCAGCGCAAGGGAGGGGGGCGTTCGAGCATCCATCCCCCCCTTGCAACAACACCAATCAAAGCCACAAATTAAATCCTGCCTGATGGTGCTTTGGCCAAACTTTGATTTTCCTCTCCCGTGGCAGTAAACAAGGGATGATTCAAGCGAGAGGCTCGAGGGCAAAGGCACCTCCAGCTGCCAGGGAACAGGAGCTGCTTTCTGTGCGGGGGGACCCACGGGGTGCAGGGGCACAGGCGGTCCCTGTCCTGCACCCGCCCTCGCCGGCGAAAATAAAATAGATGGGAGGTTAAAAAAACACAAGCACATGGATCCAGCGCCAGGCTCTGCCCGGCTGAGCTGGGCTCAGACCACGCAGGAAGGTTTTTACCCGGTGCTTGGGTGAAACGCTGCGTCTTTGACGCACACTGGGAAGGGAACTTAAAATAACTGGAGCTGAGTGAGAAGAACGGGCTGGAAGCAGGAGGGGTGGGAGAAGGGCAGAAAGGAGAAATGGAAAACAGGTCTTGGATAAAATGGGAGGTGCATCCCCCAGAAAAAACCTCCTGGGGTGGTGGCTTCCCATGGACCCTTCTCCAGTGCCCTTGACCTGGGTGCACCGAGCCAGCACCAAGCCGGTGGGTGACCGCGGTGTCCCCAGCAGTGTCTGACGGTGGCAAATACTCTGCAGCTTCGAGCGCTGGGTTTCTCCGGGGGTTTGCAGCGGCACGCAGCGCACTCGCTTTGGCTTTCTCCATTTCACTGCATTCCTCAGATTAAACTGTTTGTAAATCAAAATCACGCTCCGGCTCCAGTGAGTGGCAGGGAGAGGCAGCCGGCAATCCCCCGCCCCCCCCGCCCCCAAGTTAAGAAAAATAGCTTCCATTTTTTAGGAGAACCTTCAACTCACAGGAGCCCAAAGCTCTTCTAAAAGAGACATCTTCAATATGGGGCTGAGGGGGAGCAATGTATAAAAATCCCTAACACGGGTGTCAGGGCAGGAGCCGGGGGACCAGCCCACCCGACGACCCCCCACCATGTCTTCCTGCCAGCACCCGGGTGGGAAACCAGGTTTCTGAGGGAAAGCACCGGCCTTGAGCTCTTCAACCACCAAACACCTCCTGGACACTCATTTTGTGTTTCACACCCAAGGTAACTCCCCCTCCAGCCACGGCATCCCCGGCACAGCCGCGGTGCTGGCCCAGCTCAGGTTCCCCGGCGGCAGCATCACCGGGGCTCGGTGGACGGATGCCCAGCAGTGCTCGACCCGCTGTGACCCCCCCGGCCACCAGCTCTGCTGAAGGTCGTTTTCCCAAGCCGCTAACCAGGGCTTGGCCAAACCAGCCCGCTGGGGCTGCCTGAGCGGAATCTGCTGCTCGGCTGAAACTCAATACCCAGATCCCCAAACCCACAATTCCCGCTCCGGTTGCTCCCAAACTACCAAAGAGCGACTTATTTAAGAACCGTGGCAGCTTCGACCCGCAGTGCTGAGCCTCGGGGGGGCTGATCCTGGCGAAGGACACGTTCCTACACCCCACAGCCCCTTGCTGTCTGGTCCCTCCTGACCTTGTGGGTCCCAGGCTGTCAAAAAAATGCCAGAATCAAGGGGGCATCACCCCCCCCTTCACCTTCCCATGGGGGAGCCCACCTGGGCTCCCCAGGTACTGCCAAAGGGGGGAATTTGCCCCCTTACAAGCAATGAAGACCCCCCCCACGGCAGTGGGGAGGGGGCTGCAAAGCAAAGGATGCTGGAGGTGATGCTCCGCAGGGAGCTGAACCCCATTTCCCAGGGAGGAGAAGGGAAGGAGGGGGGGTTCCCTGCACCCAGCAGCCAGGGCAAGCCTGGATGCTGGCGGCCACGTTGCTGCCAGCCTCGGGGCCCGTGGGGGGC
>VYZM01010446.1:105158-115730 GCA_013398915.1 Dromas ardeola
CACCCCGCCTGCAACCTCATTCCCACCCTCCCTCTCCCCGTTGGGAAGCATCCACCCACTTTACGCCCCTTGGAAGGGAAAGCTGTGCGCTCGCATCCAACAAAAAGGGGATGGCTGCGTGTGTAAGGGGCAGCCTGGGAGCAAAACCCTTGGATCCAGGGCTGGGGGCCAGGGAAAGGCTGGACGGCGCGACTCCAGGAGAGCCTGGCCCCCGCTCTCCCACGTCTGCCAGCTCATCTCTCCCGCTCCTGCAATGGGAAACGGAGCAAGGGCACCCCGGCCCCTACCTCAGCTCCCACCCCACCCCGGTATTTCTCACGGTGGGCCGGGGGGGGACGACACACCGGCAGGTCTGCAGCAGCAGTAACGGGGAGGTGCTGCTCGGCTTCGCCACTGCCTCCAGCAAACCCAGATCCTCAGCGCGGACAGCCCAGCCCGGCCCCGGCTCGTTCCGGCTTTGCACCAGCCTCACCCTTGCCCTGGATACGCCAAGGCAAGAGCTGTCCCAGTGGGAGCCATCTCCCTTTCCTCCAGCAAACGCCTGTTTCACTCCCCGTGACCACGCAGCCCGTTCTGCCGGGGGGTCTCCTCTCTCCCGCTGTGGATTTGGGGGATGCTCCATGCCAGCAGCCGGCTCCCTCCCCCAGAGACGGGTCCCTCTTCCCACCATGGCATCCCAGCAGGACCCCAACACGACCAAGAGCTTGTCCAGTCACTGGCCCTCCTCCCCCTCTGCCTCCAGCCGGTCCCAAGGACGACGGCAGCGAGAGGCATCACGGCGCTGCTTGATGCCACCCTTCACTTTCCCCAGCTCCCAGTGACTCATGCTCAGTTAAAGCCTTTTGCTTTGATGTGGGGAAGAACAGAGCAAGGAGGAGACGGCTTCCCACCATGGCCACCCGCCTTTCTAATGAGCCCTGTTACTGATGAGATGGCAGCAGCCCAAAGCATGGACACCCGGAGGTGTCCGGAGCCACACGTGACGCCGCGGAGGGAAAAACTCACATGTCACAGCTTCAGGAGCGCCTGCGAGCTCGGGACGCGGGCCCTTCGTCAGGACTTTTTGGGACTCATCATCTTCCAGGGGTTTCTCCTTCTTCGGCCCCGCGGGGCCGGCAGCGGGGCGAGGGGCCGGCAGGGGCTCTGCCGGGGAGGCCGCTGGCGTCTGCCTCGGCGAAGGGCGCGAGGTCTCACCCGCCTCTGCAAGAGAAACGGGGCTGGGGCTGAGCACCCCGGGGTGCACCGAGCTGTGGGCAGAGCCCCCCGGGTCACCCCAACCCACAGCAACCCCACAGCACATCCCCAGCTGCTGCGAGCGACACCGGGCAGTGCTTTGGGACTCTGATTTCGGGCATGAGCCAAATCCAGCCGCCCCTGTTGCTTCTGGAGCCCAGAGTACGGCTGGGGGAAGAGCTGGAGCACCGTGAGGGATTTTTGCTGGGGACGGGCATCACCCTGCAGCCACTCACCCCGCCGCAACGCCAGCGGTTCGGCAGCACCCTCCCAAAAACCTTCCCGAGGTCCCACATTCCTTCTCTAAAAAGCCAAGGGATCTGGTTACACTCAGCGGTTCAAGCTGGATTTTTCATCCCCCCTTCCCATGAAAGGGCCACTGTCTTCCCAGCCGGAGCTGGCTGCCACCCCCTCTCGCGTTCTGGCATGCTCGGGGACAGGAGCAGCCCCCGTGGGACCCCCTCAATGGGGCAAGCAAAACTCAAAATAAGAGCCGTGTTATTCCCCATGGGGATAAACCCCAACGCCACACACCCCCCTGCAGAAACCCAGCGAGGAGAAGACATAACCACCTCCCACAGAGCCAGCACTGCGGGCTGGGGGCTGGCTGCCCCCCAACAGTGGGGTGTCCAGGGGGGCTGTGAGGTGTCCGGGGGGGCTGCGGGGTGCTCGGTGTGATGCTACGCTCCCCCACCCACCGCGAGCCCCCTCCTCGCCGCTCCATCCCTCTCCCCAGAACCCGGAATAGCAACCGCTTGCACAACAGGGGCTGGACCGCACTTTATATAAAACTAAATTATAGCTTGGGCGAAGGGAGGGAGACCAAAGACCCATAATTTCCCCGGCTATAACAAGAGGTCCTACACGCAGGCAGGCAAGGGCGGGTGGGGGGAAGAGAGACCTCGGACTCTTCATTATACTCAATATAACAAGAAGTCCTACAAGCAGGAGCCAGGGAGGAAGGCGGGCAGACCTCACACGTATAATTATAAGGACTATAACAAGAGGCCCTACAAGGGAGGCGGAGGGCTGCATCCGCACCCCGGGGTCGGCAGGAACCTGGACACACTGCGGAGGGGCTGCAACCAGCCTGACGCGATGCTGCCTCAGCTCCCAGCTCTGCTACTCCACACATCCTCATCCGTCTGCCTCAGTTTCCCCACAAGACCATCCTCTCCACCCTCCCGAAGATGCTGATCCAGCCCCGGGGCACCGGAGCTCCTGAGACACGGGGTTTGCTGGGAAGGAAAGCTCATCCCAATGCAAAGCTCTGCTTGCGAGTCTCTGTTTCCCTGCGGGATGCTCCTGCCGGGAGGGTGATTTTGGGGCTCAACCAAGGGCAATTCAGCAGCTCCAGCTGGATTTTGCACAGTGGAGCGGGAGTATGTGAGCCCCAGGAAGTAGAAAACTCATTCCCATGCCCCAGTGAAAGCCCAGGGCAAAACAGAGAGGAAAAGAGAGCAGGCTGTCATCTACCTATAGGCGTGCGCATAGGTGTGGTGTATAGGTGAATAATAACCGCATGTTGCTGCATCCACGTCCTCTGTCATGTCCCAACCTGGACTGGCCTGAGTCAGACCTACGGCATTTAGTCAGTGCTTCATCTAAAGCCTGTTAAAGCCAGACATGAAACCCCTAATGGCCGGGGAGCTCTGGACGAAGCCCTGAGTCAAAGGTGGCCGGTGCAGCTCCTGCCTGGTCCCCAAGAAGGGGCCCGAGCCACCAGGGAGACGCTCCGGTTTCTGCTATGAGATTCCCAAAAGTGCTCAAGCCTTAAAAATCACCAGCCAAGACTTTGGGGTCGCCCAGAGCAGCCCCATCATCGCCAGATCCCCTGCTCTGCTCTCGCCCCCGTGGACACCGCTCCCCTCCGCAGCGAGTGATTTACACTGGGGAAAAAGAGCTGGAAAATCGAGCGCTGCAGGGGGAGAGGGACCAGCAGCTGCTCTGGGCACGGAGAGAGCTCCAGCTGATCCCTGCCTCTGCCACGGCTGCCCCCGTCACATCTCCCGTCCCTTCAATGCCCGTTCCCGAGGGGCTGAGGAGGAAGACGGTCTGTTGAGACCCTGAGCTCTGCGAGGAAGCAGCGGCACCGGGCCACACGGATGGCGAGCGTGCCGCTCCACCGACTATCAAGACAAGGTTCTTTTTTGCTGTGTCCACTTCACCCATATAATTACCCTGCACAAGAAGAGGTCTCGCACACAACCGCAGCGATGAAGGGAGGAAGATGACAATTAAATTAACTCCCACTGGAACAAGCTGGCCAGAAGAGAGACAAAAATAGACGGGAGAGAAATTTGGGTAAGCTGGTCCTTCCCCTGCCTTATACAGCCTCGCTGCCCTGGTGCTGGACGTCCATGGGGAGCGTACGGACGGCGCAGACCCCCAAGTGCATGGTGTCTCCCGGGAGCGAGACGGGGAAGGGCTGTGTCTGCCATCGTGGTCACAGCCTGACCCCAGGGCAGGGCTGGGGGCAGCAGCCGGACACGCGCGGGCTCAGAACAAACCCTGCCCCAAACAGGCTCCTGCCCCACGGCTCCCTGCTGGGCTGCTGGGTCCAGCCACTTCCCAGGCACCTCCCGAGACACAGGGAAATGCAGTGGGAACCCCCGGGGAAATGCAGTGGGAAGGCACGGGGAAATGCACAGCAGCTCCCAACCAAGCCTGGCAAAAGGCACCCAAGGACGAGGCATCACCCCTGACGGCACAGGGAGAGACGGACAGACAGACCCCGGCACTGGCAGAGCTCCGGGGCACAGGCTCGTCCCGCAGCTCCCCCTCCTCCTTTGAATACCCCCCCAACCCCTGCTCCCAGGGGCGCTCCCACTGCTCAGCACCTCTTACAGACCAGGATGGGGACATGCATGGGACATGTGGCTCTCCAGGGGTCCCTGCCCCCTTGGCTGCATGCCCCCATGGCTCCTCCGAACATGCGCTTTGGTGCGCAAAGCCCCCAGAAGAGGGGTTCCTGCTGCCCAGACCACACTCAGCTGAGCAGAGGGTGAGCGGGGACAGAGGCGCAGGGAGGAGCAGCTCCGGTTCCCCATCACTGGGGTCTGGCAGGGGGTCCCCGGCAAGGTGAAGCCCAACCCTGGGTGTCCCCTGTCCCTGCTGCCACCAGGGCAGGGACCGGCTCCTTTCCTCCCCTGCTATCGCCCCACTGCCGCCGGAACAAGACCAGGCTCGACCTAAATCTAACGGGTTTAAAAGCAATCACAAGCCTGGGCAAAACACAGACGAAGCCCTAAGGAGAGCCAGCCCTCGGGACAGGACATCCATCCCCTTCCCTGCCTGCACCCCCAGCCCCTTCCCAGCCGGGGCAAACGCTCATCGCAGGGCGGAGAAACACCCTGGGATGAGAGTCCAGGGCTCCGCTCCCCGAGTCTGCACCACCTTTTGTAAAATGCAAGGGAGTAATGAAGGTAACGTGGCACAGGGAGAGCGGCTCGCATGTTTTGTGTATGAGAACAGAGATAATAAGGCATTTAAAAATAATAAGCCAGGCTTCCATAAATCACAGCGCTGCCGTAAGGTACCACAGATTAGAAAGCCGATAGACGTGGAGCTACTTTCTTTGCCTCCTGGTTGCCAAGCCCAGGAGATGCACGTGGGTCAAGTTTTCTGACTCTTCTCTCCATTTACAAAGTCCAAATCCACCCGTCGTAAAAGCCCCAAGACATCGCTGAGCTCCAAAGTCCACCAAGCACTGCAAGAGCTGAGAAAAAAGGAGGGAGGAGAGGAAACATATAAAGAAGCTGTAAGGTTACACGGGCTTTAACCGTGTTATTTTGCAACACTCTTGCCAAATCAAATGTACAAAATGTCCCTCCGGTTGTGGGAAAGGACCCACTTGGCGTCACCGGTGTCTGCAGGAGCTTCTGGGGCAACCACCAGATGAGTTTTCTCATTTTCTCATCAGTTTTCTTGATGAGTTTGCAGGACTGAGCTGACCCATCCCTGAAAAGCTGGACAAACAAAAGGGGACAGCAACGTGTCCGCAGCTCGGCCGGGACGGGGCAGAACTTCTCCATCAGCACAAACAAGAGCCGCGGCGCCGGCAGCATGGCCACAGCATCCTACCGCTCACAGGGACCTGCGGGTCTCCTTCTCTGCAGCCTGTTGTGGTGCCCAGACCCCCAACTGGGAAGGTGGAATGTGGGAAGATGCTGCCCAGACCCCCACCTGGGAAGGTGGAATGTGGGAAGATGCAAAGCCGGAGCCACGCTTTGGGGTCAAACCCCCCCAGCTTCTCCCGTGGCTCCTGCTCAGCTTTCCTGAGCTGTAGCTTCGTGCAGCAGACGATCTGGCTGCTGGGGAAATCTCCGATTTATCTGCCCCTCTTCTATCCAAGTGCTAAAGAGGAAGGAATCTGGTGGCAGGTGATGGATGGGCACCTCACGGGCACGGCCGGTGCCCATCACCGCTGCTGCACGGCAGCGATGGGCAGCACGGGAGAGAAAAACGTCTCCAACACACAGTAGCTAAGGACAGGCTTGGACCGGGGAGCTCAGGACCAAATCCCCCCCTCAGCAGGCAGCGTGTTGGGTTAGGGGGTGTCAACCCACTGGAAAAGGGAGGGAGAAGGGTCTCGACCTTCCGCATCCAAGCTATTCTGGACCCAAAGAGCATCCAAATCTAACGCCGTGGGTCGCAACACCCGCCGAGGTGGAGATGCTCAGGAGTCTCCCATCCCGCTTTCCCTCTCCCTGTAATCCCTCAGGAATGGCTGGTCAGGGCCCAGACAATGTTGGACGGAGACACAAACAGAGAGAGTCCAGCGAGGCGTTTGCCATTAACAACACGCTACCTGGCGGCAGTATTTAGTTTGGGAGCTTTCTAATCTCTTTTATGCAGATAAAATGAGCGTGTAATCTCTCTTGGTTTCCCCGTACGCGCCGCCTGGCCCAATCAGGTGCCTGCCTGATCCAGTCGAGGGATATTTTAGAGCTTGATTAAGTGGTTTCAAGCGCAGAAGAGACAGCACCGAAGCAAATCCTTCCAATCTCCTGAGCCAGGGCTGGAGGAGAGGAAAGCAAAATTCTGGTTGCTCAACTGGGAAAAAGCTCAAACGGCTTATTTACATTCAGTCTGAAATTAATGCACTGAAGCATTTTCAGATTCTATGATATTCAGGGAAAGGAAAAAGAGGGTGGGAGGGGAAGGAGGAGAAATATCCACAGCTCCTGAGCCCTCCCGGGACACAACCAGGAAAGCCTCGCATCCCTCCCGGAAAGCGCTTGCCCCAGCATCTCTCTGCTCACCTGGGCATTGCTTTGGATAAACAGTTCAGTCCTGGGACAATGAGGAATCTGGTCAAAAAAATGTTGTTTTCTATGAAAAGTTACTTCCTAAATGCAAAAAAAAAAAAAAACAACAAAAAAAAGCAAAACAAAGCAAAAAAGCCCACAAAACCCCAAATAGCTTGCCAGCCTGGGAGTTGTTATTATTTGTTATTTATAGCCATTGGGTGGGTAGGAAGAGAGGAATTTCAGGCTGGCCAGACAGGCCAGGACCAGCGTTTATCCAGTCTGTCTGCGTTCGGAGTTCGACCTCGGCTAAAAGCTTCTCCGGTGACAAAACCCCGAGTCCAGGTTTGGGGCACAGACCCCGTGCCAAGGTGTCCCTACAAATCCCATCGCCCAAAGGTCCTCCTTAACCCAGCCGGCTCCTGCAAAGGAGGCACAAAGCAACCCCCATGGAAGAATTGCTCCTACCCGAGAGCAAGGACATCGGGGTGGGCGGAAAAACCCTCGAGAAGGGGTTTCAGGGAAAATAAGAAATAAAAATCCCTGCAAGAAGCAGCACCTCTGTCATTGCAGCAATGGTGAGGAACGCATCCTTATGCAGCAAGAACGTCTTTAACATACATCTATTAAAGCAGTATTTGGGACTGCAGGCGCAAGAAGCAATCTCTAAGGCTAAACTGGAGACACGGGATGACACCACTTGTCCCAGGACCCAAACCAGTCCCATCAGGACCAGGTTTCTGCCCCCACACTACCAGGCGAGCCCATCTCCCGGCGTCAGGCCTGGGCTCTGCCTAAACCAAAGGGCAACACATTAACATCCCAAACGCACGGCGGGGCCAAGGAGCGGAGAAAAACGATGGGGAAAAACAAAGGGTCAAAGACGTTGAGTCAACTTTTGTTCACTTTGAGGAGCACCGTGCCGGCTCAGCGCTCCCAGCTGCAGGATAAACCCCGGCGCCGGCCAGGAGGAAACGAAAGAAGGATGCAGGAGGAGGTCCTGCGACATCCCAGGTGTCCTTAAGGACAAGCAATTATCCTTGAAGCCTGGAAGGCAGCTAACACGATGCCTATCAGATCCAAGGAGATTCTGGGAATTACAGAGCAAGGAGCCACACGGCTGTGCTGGGGAAAATTATGGAGAGTCTAATTAAGGACCATGCCGGTACAGTAATTGCGTAACCTTATGGGGTCAAGCCAGCACAGGTTCTGCCAGGGAAAATTTGTGTCTTTCTAACCTGCTAAGAGTCCTTAAAAAAAGTTAATTGAAGAGCAGATAAATGTGAGCTGGTGGACATCATTATGAACAAGAATAATAATTTGCACTTATGCAGCCCCTTTCATCCTGAGATCTACCCAGCCTACGGTTTTAAGGCAGTGCCCATCGCACACTACCCACTCTCCGTGTGTTTTACATTAGCACGGCTGCAGCTCTAAGCTGTCACGAAACGGAGCCTTATCCTCGCTCAGCCTGGCGGGGAAACTGAGGCACATAAAAGGGATTTGCCCAACGCAACATCCCACGGCGATGGAGCCCAAAGCTTTGCAGTCCCAGTGCTCAGCTTCCCGCTGGCGTGAATGCTCGGTAGGTTGGGGTTTTCTCTACGCACAGACTCCAGAGAAGCTTCGGAGGAGCTGCAACATGGCCTGAATGGGGCTGGGGTGAGTGAAAACGAGCTCTTCTGCAGAGGTCAGGGCACAGCTCGCAGGGCAGCGGCATGCCTGCTCGCTGAAGGCAGGCGGTGAGGCCAGCCAAGGATGAAGCCATTCGGGTGGAGCGAGTAATTGCTCCTGGAGCCGGCGAGTCGACCCGTTTCCTCGCCACGCAAAGACGCAGCCGCTGCCGGGGACCACGCTGCGCCGGCAGCCCAAAGCCCTGGCACCGAAAGCGGCCCAACCGGGCGAGCATCATCCTGCCCCGGGCACGGGGGAAGGAGCCGGCGCTGGGAGTCTCCCGAGCAGCCATGGGGAGCACCCCAAAAGAGGACGGGACCGGAGTGAAAGCGATTCCCGAAGCTGCTGCCTGATCCGTCCCGTCGCAGAGCCGGGGAGGCACCAGTGGAAGGACAGCGGGATGTCACCGGAGCGAGGGGGGGACCTTCCCCCAAATCAAGCACCGAGTCCAAGGAAGTTGCCAAAGCCCAGCTGAAAATCAAACGGAGATGGGTCTAAAGCCTGAAGAACGGGATTTGGGAAAAAAAACCCACCTATTACCCCATTCCTGCTGCTGTGCAATAGCTCATTTCCACCAGTACGCCCAGGGGGGGACACGGGAAGGGGCTGCCGGCACCAGGAGGGACCGATGTGGCTCCATCCCACACCAAACCCCGCACCCCAGGGGAGGCTGCCGGTGCCCGTCCCGCGGGAGGCTGCGCAGGGCACGGCCCCAGCAAAACGGAGTGCTGCCGGGGTGGGGGGGAATAAATCAGGAAAACTACAGAAAACAGCCAGAGGACAGCACGGGTTTCTGCAAGTAATAAGACTCGAGCAGGCGCTTTCCAAGGAAATTCAATTAGACGCTGGGGTGGCAAACGGCACAGCCCCGAAGGGCCTGCTTTGTTTTGCTCAAAACCAGAAACATTTGAAAAAAGCCAGAAATCTGCCTCTTTTTTTTGTTGTTGTTGTTGTTGTTGCTTTTTTGGGGGGTTGTGGTGTTGTTCAAAGAAAAGCAAAAGGAAAATAAATCAAGCATTTTCACGAGCAGATGAGAAACTTTGAAAGAAAATAGAAATGAATTTTTTGGTGCAGAAAGTCTTTATGTGGGGTAACAAAAGAAAAAGAAAAGGAATTTTGTGTCTTTTAGGGCTTTTTATTTTGGCTCCTTAGCACTTAGAGGATGTCTGCGTGCAAATCTGCCACCGGTTGCATTTAAATCAGTGCTAAGAGAAGCAAAAATCCTTTTATTTTGACCTTGGAGGGGGTTGCCTTTATTTCTGCCCCCCTCCCAGAGCAGAAGGTGGTCCCAGTAATGGGTACCCGAGGGATGGTGGCACTGTGTCCTGCCCAGTCTCCCTGCTGGGGGCACCCCTGGGTGCTCAGGACCCCGAGAGGGGTGGCAGCACCCTCACGCAGGCAGCTGGACGCCGGTATCTGGGGCGAGGGGGGCAGAGCTTCTCGCACCCAACAGCTTTCCGCCTCCTGTTCCACCTCGGGGCAAAATCCTCGGGAACAGGCAGAAAGAATTAAAGGAAAAAACAAAAATAACGCGTGTGAGTATCCCCGTCCCTGCCTGGCTCCAAGCAAAGAGCCGCGGAGCTGCCGGTGCCCGTGGCCGAGCAGAGGAGGGGGGACACAGAGGGGGGACAGGGTGGTGGCCCCATGCAGCCGATGTCGTGCTGGGAAGGGGAAGGAGGGAGGTGGGAATGAACAGAGTGAAACTCCAGGGAAAGGTTTTGCTTCTGGAGACAGATTTGCCTCCAGCATCTTCACATCTGTTCGCTTCCCATAAGGAAAGCCCTTCTCCCACCGGCCCTGTTCCCCCTCCTCTTCCTCCCTGCGAAGGGAAGGAAGGACAAAAATAATCCCATCAGCCCAAGGGCTTTCTGGTTTTCTCCTGTTTTCTGTTAATTTCTCCAAAAAATAATTATACCCCACATCCAGGCAGACAATTGGCTCTTCTCTCCCAGGCTCCTCTGCAAACTACCTGTGGCTATTTCAAGGCTTTGGTTTGCAACGTGCCTGTCCCCCCCCAGGGCAGGAGGAGGCTGCGATGGCACCGGGCCCATCTCCAGAGATGTCAAGAAACAAATTCCAGGAAACGGGCTTCATCTCAGGCTGGGAAAGAGGACCACGCGCAGCAATGCCAACCCAACCCTGCCCACGACGCATTACCTTGGGCCAAACCACGCCGGTGCCTCAGTTTCCCCATTTATGTCACAGGCTCGGCGGTACCCAATTAGCTGGTCTCATTTGCAAAGCGTCAGAAAGGGAGTCCAGCAAAAAAAAACCAAACCAAAACAAAAAAACTCCCAGGCTCCGCAGTGCGTGACAGAGCCCCTGGACACTGCCCAAGCGATAATGGCTCGGCACCGAAACGTCACGAGGCCAAAGCAGCACGAAAGACAAACCGGACCCTGTCCATTCATCGCCC
>VYZM01010448.1:6543-22052 GCA_013398915.1 Dromas ardeola
CTTGACTTTATTCTGCTCACCAGGTGAGATATCTTAGCTATTTCTACTTCTTGGTGATGCTGGAAGATTAATTTCAGGTTATCTGTTCCTTCAGTCGAGTATTTGCCGTCTCCTTTGTCTGTTTTGGAAGGTCAGACTCGGACCCATCTGAACGGTAGTCTTACATTAGTATGAGATGTCCAGTCTTTACTTTTTTCCTAAGAATTTACAGTATCAGTTAGAAGATAATTTAAAAAAAAAAGTTACGATAACTATATGTTTTGGTCAAAAGTAGAATTACAGTTAGAAATTTCAGATTCAGTGACACCTCCTTATTGATACATTTTTGTTTTCGAAAGAAAAAGTGTTTCAAAAAGAGTAAACAGCAATGTAAGCAGCCATGGAGAAGTATTAGTTTAGTACTCACCTTTCTAAAGCTTGCGTGCTTAAGCTGCAGTGCAGTTTAGGATTTTCTTCTTGCCATTTTAGTGCATGTGTCTAGTTCTCACATAAAAAAGCACTAACAAGCTCTCCTACTTTCCACCATAACTGAGTCTGAGGACACTTGCTGTGTTAATGAAGGCTACCATGACAAATATGGGAGAACTGGAGCTTAGTGTGAAAGCTGTATATACTTGAAGAAGTGGACCTGAATATTAAAAGATTAAAAATAAAACAAATGCATTATGGATTCAAATGATAATATGAGTTAAAAATAAAACAAATGCATTATGGATTCAAATGATAATATGAGTTCAGAACCTCTTTAGTTACACTGTCCTTTGCTTCAGTTTTGATAGAAGAAACGGTGCTAGACATAGATCAGAAAATGCTTCCTTTGGGGAATCTCTTTTTTTTTTTCTTCTTCCCTTTGAGAAGTCTGTTAGTTTCTTTCCTCCAAATAGAACTTAGTGCAGTTTACCCTCATTTGGATAAACACATACCATTTTTTTTATGATCCCAGTTAAAAATTCTGGGAGAAAATGTTTAGTGAGAAGGGGTTCCCAATAATGTGCTCAATTAAAATAAATTTTGTTTTCAGTTTAAAAGCTCTTTTCAACTAAATTAATGTTCAATTTGTATATACCATCATATAAAACTACTAAATTCTTGAGATCTTCACTAGTGTTAGTTAACATGAGGTACTGATTTTCTCTGTACTTTTCACTGGAATCTGATGACCAGGGATAAGTTTTTAGTCCAGAAAGATGCACAAGTTGTCTGGTCACACCTATTGTATTACGGACTACTGGCCACTATACACATACAGCAAATACAAGTTTTGATAATGAAAATGCTAAGGCAACACAAAGTCAGAAAACTGAATACAGTAGCCATATTCTTCATCCTTTCTCAGGTTTATTCACATTCACAGTATATACAATACACTACATCTATATTTCTCTATTTTTGGCTAGTGAAAGACAATATTTAACGTGAAGCAAAAGTCTTGTAGAAAGCTTGTTGTTTTACTTTGGGGTTTTGTTTGTTTGTTTTTAATATTGGGACCAGCTACCCGTGAAGCTGCTAAGAGAGAAGTGTATCACAATTAGTCAATCATATTACTCCTAAAAGGGAAGGATAAGGATATTTCTGACCTCTGTAAGGTGAATCAAATGTTCAAAAAGCATGGAAGTGTTTTTAAACACACAAATGTGTGTTTAAAAAAAAATTCATATGTAATTTTTTTGATAAATTGTGGATGAATCTGTCATGGGAGAAGACTTTAAAATTACACTTCAAGCTAATGAACCAGTGGACAAATTCTAGAAAATGAATTACTTTGCTGTTGCCAGATTTCAGTGAAGCTGGATCTGTATGTCAGCAGAGTAGGTGGTTTTTTCCTCCTATTAAGCACTTGTATTATTTTCTTATGTACCAAGACCACACACAGTTCTTGGCACGTTTCCTGGAGCTTTGGCAGTTTGTCTGCGCAGTAATACTTAATTTCTGTTTTACCTGTTTTTTTGTAGAGTATGTTCTCTAAGGACTATTAAAATAGATTATGATAAATTTGTTAATCCGTCATAAGTTTTTGAGTGACTTCTGCTCGTTTCTCCCAAGCACAGCTAGCCTCCCATTTTTCTTTCTCTGTTTCTGCAGGCTGCCTTGTATCGGCTGAGTGGGGATTGGAATCCTTTACATGTTGATCCAAGTTTTGCTGCTCTTGGGGGTGAGCTGAGGGATACCATTGTATTAATATTTGGGCGATGGATGATGTAAATGTATTTTTAATTTTCTTTTCACTTAGTCTGTACATCTTTAACAAGATGGAAAAAACAGTGTTTACAGCTGTTCTTAGAGTCACCATTAGATGTCTCCAAAGTTCTGTGTGACGCTTCACTTTAGAGCATTCCTTCTTGTAACTAGGAATGCAGAATGATGCTTGAACTCTACCTGCAATGGAATCTGCCTCCTGCCCTATTTTCTTAGAGAGCTTATTTGTTGTTACTACCCCATCTTTACAATCTCTGTTTCATAAGCAAAAATAATTGACTATCACAACCCTCAGAAGGAATTCCATAAATTCTTCGATAGATAATCCTTTCCATCTAAATAATTTTGAGATTATATTGGTCTCAGTGGAATTCTTTGTGCTTCTGTGTAGCCTTCTCAATCCCAATAAATCTCAGGAGGGTGGGAGGGAAGGAGTTTGTCAGCACTTCTTTCCTATAAAATTGCTTAACTGCACCTCCTACTAGTGCAGTTGCTTGTTCATTTATGTAATGCTACGTGCCAAAGCATCAGACCATAGACTAGATTAACTGATTCTTGCAGAGATGTTATTACTAAAGAAGGGTCTTTTTACTTAAATTTATGTTGTAAAGATATTTTTCAGAGTTCTTTTCAGGCCTTACTAGTAGTATAGTTTGATTAATCCAGGCAGACAGCAATTTGATTTACTTAAGAAATTTTCCTGAATATGTATGCTATCATCATAAACTTTACATGAAAATGCTTGTCCTGGTTTGAGGTCTGTAATAATTGATCTGCAGTTTTCCAGTGATTTCCTTTTTGTATAGAAGTATCATTGTATGGGGCGCTTACCAAGATAAATAGAGCAGAGCTATGCTTCCTTGCTGAGATCTCGCTTAACGTATTTCCACAAATCATCTCCTTTCGTAAATACATACTGATTGTTTGGTTAACTCTGTTTTGTATAATTTTATGTAAATTTGTGTTAATAAATAATGATAATCAAATACCAGCATCCATAAAGAGATTTGCACAGTTTATTAAACCATTCTGTTTGTTTGCTCAGCTGATGATTTTGGATAAAGATTTAGATAGAATCAACCAATTACTCTTGGAGATGCTGGAGGAGAAAAATATATGTTTATAACTGAAACCCCAGTGTTTAAAATAATGATGATAATCCTATAAAAACCTTACAAAAGAAGAGGATTAGAAATCTTTGACTTGCTCACACGAAGAGGACTGGCACTTAGACACAGTGAAAAATGAAATTAACTCTGTAGATATGGTAGCCTCTTTGTCTGAACAGAAAACTGCCACACTGGATTTTGGAACTGTGGGAGTCTCCCACTCAAATACCTATACTAAATGTAGGTTCAAACAAAGAAGAAAATGGCTGTAGAGATATTCCACAAATATTTTTTTTAGTTATACAAAAGCTTTTTTCTTTGGGCATATTCACATACCTTCTTTTCTTTAATCTCTGTAAAATGTTCTCTTTGACTGGCTCTCACCGGTGTGCACTGGAAGCAAGCATTCAGCGTAATGGCTCAGGTCATTCCAGCATTATTGTTAAGCCTTCCTGTGGGTAATGTTTCAGAGGAGATATGCTACATCAAAACACTTGTTTACTTTCTTGAGACTTTATTCCTGTAGCTTATGAGTATTTCCAAGATACTAGAAAATGAAAGCAACTTTTTTTTTTTTTTTTCATTTTAGTCTAGAGAACAAAGTAACTTGATTGCATTCTGGATTTTTCTTTGAGTATGCATTAGTTTTATAAAGAAAATACTAGGAGAATATATATTTGTCTTTTCCTTAGGTCTGAAAATATTGGTGGTTTTTGGTTCTTGCATGGTGAATTGAGCTAAGCTTTTAAAAAGCTAAATGTCAGTATAACATTCTGTATGAGAGATACTGAACAGTGGTATTTTTACAATAATGCCAGCAATCTGTTTTAAAATTGACTGCACGGTATCTTTGTACTTTCAGAAACACTCTGTGCGCAGTGTACAAAAAAGAGAGTGCTACTAAAAGTGCATAATCAAATATTTTACAGGAAAGAAATGTCAGAATGGAATACTTATGGCAAGAAAACAGACTCACGTTCCTTTTAGCCAGTCCTTCTGTCACATCTCCTCTCCTACCCTGAAGAGTCAAAAGTTCTGTTTCTCATCATTGCTCCTGATAGCCTTGTCTTCCGTTTGGGCCATGTCTGAGAATTCCCATCTTTCCCAGCATTGAGTCCTAGTGGGTTTTTTGTCTCTGTCTTGAAGATGGTTTCTTCTACATCTTCTGATTCTCTGCAGGCTGGTCTTTCTCCTGTCTCCTCTTTTTTGTTTGTTAGGTTTTGTTTTTGTTTTTTTCTCCCAGCTGTTGTCCCTTGGGACAACTTTTCATGCTGTGTAGATGCTATGTTGAGTTGTTCAGAGCTCCGGAAAAACAGACTCTGGCAGCTGAGAGTGGCAGATGAGTTCCAGGCAAAGCAACTGGTTTCAGAGCTGCAGACCTATCCTGAATCCATGGGCTGTTACGAGTGTGATCAATTACTGTTCACATGCCCTGTCAGGTCAGAGCAACCTGTTAAGGGACCAGAACATACTCGGTACAAGCAGCATCTTTAAAACTTAACCGTTGCACTTTAGCAAATGTAAGGTCAGTTTCCAAAGGTTTATTTTGTCAGACTTTGACAGGGCTGAAGAAAGATTCAGCACTAATACAAAGATTATTCCCTGCCAAGGTTCAGCTCCTGCTCCAAAGCATAAAAGTGCAAGGAAACATGACCAAAAATGTCAGTGTAAACTAAACACTGTTTGGGGTTTTTTTGTGTTTTTTTTTTTTTTTCCCCTCTGTTTNTTTTTTTAGATGTGTTCAAAATGCCCAAAATCTTTTCAGGGTTTTTTCCACTTCTAAATAAAGAAAAGTTAATCCTGAAGCGTGCGCTGTATTGGAAAACTTTAGGCAACCCTGAATAGGAATTAAAAGTGAGAAGCATCGAATAGGCATTAAAAGTGAGAAGCATCAAATAATCTTAGTAGCACCACTTCTTAATCATTTCAATACCTCTTACCTTTGGTATGCATTCTTCCATGTAACAGTGTATCTGGACTGCCTATACACATATACTGAAACAGCCAACCTCCTTATTTTACATTTTGTCACCTCTACAGGCAGGGAATAAGAGTCTTACATAGCATAGGCAGTGTTGGAGTGCCAGTTCTGAGTGAGCACTTTCCTTTGCCTCAAAATAGAGGAAGCAATAAATGGTAACAGACAACTTTTTTCAGTGAGATAAATTAGGCTAAAAAGAAAAAGGACTAAGAACATTATTGGAGGAAAATACCATGAATAAAATATAGATATTTGTAGAAGTAACATGCAAACTCCTAATATTACAAATCCTAAAATGTTACTTTTTGAAATAGGATTTAAGAAGCCTATACTTCATGGCCTATGCTCCTTTGGGTTTGCTGCTCGAAACGTTTTGAAGCAGTTTGCAAATAATGATGTGAACAGATTCAAGGCGATCAAGGTCTGTGTGTTCATTCTTTGAATTTAATTTTCTTGATTTTTCTGGTTTTAGTGCCAAAAAATTCATTAGGGTGGGAAAAGGCTTTTGCACTGTCTTGACTACCATGATTGCATTTCTTATTGCTGCGTGCATTTTAATGTCTCGATCTAGTATGTTTACTTAAATATTCAGGCTTTCTACATTGCTAGTTGACTGATTTTTCCTCTTCGCTTTTTCTCATTTCAGTAAAGCCTCTGCTTTCAAGCTTTGCATGTACATATGACAGATCTGTTCACAAAACTTTTTTTTTTTTAGGTTCGCTTTGCGAAACCAGTCTTTCCGGGACAAACTTTACAAACAGAAATGTGGAAGGAAGGAAATAGAATCCATTTTCAGACCAAGGTCAGAACACATTCACCATTGTGGGCTTCAGAGAAAGATGTGTTGGTTAAAAGACTAGGGGATATGAGGGGAAGCAAAAAAAGTGACTCATCAAGCACACCATTGAAGAAGGTTTTGTAAAGAAATAAAGTGAATAGAATGAAATATTCGTACTTATTTTATGGTGTCACTAAGTTCCAATAAAAATACCATAAAAATAAATATATAAATAAAATATAAAATGAAAAATACTCATAGGACTTAATACACTCCTTATATTAAACAATGTGAGAACTCATTTTACTGTGTTGCATTTTCTGTGTTTGTCCATTGTGGAAGAGCAAAAAGCAGTCATTCTTAGGTCGGTGTAGTTTATGAATAACTGCAGAAAATAAGTACAAACTTGTGTATGCATCTTTTTTTAACATGTGTGTCTCTTAAATGAACTCCTGACAGTTTATGCAGGTAAACTTGTACAAATTTAGCTTAAATTGAAGTAAACTTAAGTTGCATCTACACAGAACAACTTCCTTAACCATGGAAGTTTCATAGCAGTTGGACATAGTAACTACAATACAACAGAGTTTACACTTTTATAAATTAGTTTTTGCATTATTCTCTTCTCTTTGGCATTGCTATTAGCATTTTGTGTGGGTATCCTACACTTGGTAGGATACTTACTGGAAGCTAACGGTAAAATACTTCATGTGGAGGTGAAAAGTAAATTCTCATGACTTCTGTTGTAGCATCCTAGGACGTTGTCACTTTTTTAACCTATGAGTTGCTACTGGTATTTGTTGATACGTGTGCAATTTACATTGCTTTGGCTGGCCAAAGTTTTGCCACCCTATCTCTGTAAAAATGGAGCCACCTGTTGATTAATGAGTACAGCAGCAGGGACAGTTGCAGCTGCAGGGAGGATTGAGCAGGCAAAACCAAATGAGGAGAATCATCATAAGAACATGGGATTGCTGTTTCCATAGGAATACAGCTTGGTGGAATAAATGTTGACTGAAGGTGGTAAATTTTGTTTGCAGACCTCATGAGTGTTAGCAGCTACAGAATTTCAGAATGATAAAAACATTGAGGCTACTATGTATGAACACTCCATCTTTGGTTACTAGTAGTAAACAAGACAGTATGGTGCCTCAAATGAGTTTTGGAGATTACTATGTTTATGCGTAGCTGTATTTAAAAGGTACTACCACCCAGTCCTGGCAGAATTTCTAGACTTCAGGTATTTACTTTTGAGGGTTTGCATGGACAGTGTAAATTAACAGAATTCATTATATGCTTCCAAGCTCTTTGGAATATGTAAACGGAGTGGGGTGTTTTGTTTTGTTTTAAGGCTGGATTTGTTATTATGCTTGGTTCGGTCATTGCTAATACATAGAGCTTTGGGGGATTTTGCTACACGTTGTTTTTTTTTTTTTTTTCCTCAAGTGTGGAGTAACTTATTTTGCAGAGAAATTACAATGTTTAACAGCATTATAGAAAACCACCTTGTTTCAACAGTTACGAATTGTGCAGAATTCTGTTTCTTATTGCACGTTGGCTGAATCTGAAGTACAGCCATCTTTGTACTAGTAATAAACTCTGGTTAAATCAAACTAAAACTAGACATACAACTGCTGGTTTAAATCCATTTCAGCATTGTCTGAAGTGCAGTGGCAGCGGTTGACAAGCTGTGAGGCATGATTTGAGTAATCATTATTATGTAGTCTTCCTGTATTAATTTAACCTGTGCAATAAGCTAGGCTCAGATACTGGGTATTCCTCTGCTTTGGCTATTCATCATATAACTCTCTATATGCATTGTCAGTGAATCATTTTGCCATCTTCTGTTTTTTTCCATAAGGCAGAATGGTTTGTCAGACGCCTTAAAGAGACAATGCCAAATGAAATCTACTTTCTTCTCTGACTTAACTATTAAAAAAAAATAAAACAGAAGGCAATTCGGGTATTTGTCATCTTTGCTCTTGTAACGTTTCTGGTTTTACAATGCTTAAAGAATTGTTTCTAGTGCAAGTTGCAGTGTAAGGCATCTAGAGATTGTGAAACCATCTACGTGAACTGTTGACAACTGTGTATCTACCTTAAGGAAAAACATTTTAGAACAGTGTCTTTCTCAGAACTATTTATGAAGTAACATTAACAGTAACTTATAACACTGGAGGTAAATTTTCAAATAAATAAGGTTTTTCTACCATTTTGTGAACAGAAAACCAGCAAAATATTTTGGTATAATTTTTCAAGGAACAAATACCTATTTTGTTTGAAGAACTATTTGCAAAGCACAGTATACTAACTTGCCTCAACACTACAACACATTTATGGGGTGGCTTTTTCACTCTGGAACTTTTATATTTTCTCTTTTCTTCATCTCTGATTTTAAAATGTAAGGAATACTCCTTGGTTGCCCTTGTGTTGTGACTTTTTTGGATTACTTTACCTCTTTAATGTAATTTTTTCCCCCACCACAGGTCAAAGAGACTGGAGAACTGGCTATTGCAGGGGGCTATGTGGATATAGTACCAGCCTTGGATAAGCCTTCTGCTCGGGAGCCTGTGAAGGTAGGGGGAAGCAATAGAAGTCTTAACTTGCAAAGCAGCATAGTTAGGCTTTATTTTTGCATAAAACATGGGAAAAATACTTACATCACTTACCAGTCTTATTTGCAGTACTTAGGTGAATATTTGAATTCAGAGATGTGAACACACACGTTGTTTAAGATACAGAGGTTCATGGATCTATTTGAAGCAAAAAATACAGGTGTTTTAAGATATGCAGGATGGCTTATGAAGTTTGAAGTGCTTGATGCCAATTGAAGTGTTAGGATAAGCATCACACTATATGTTACAAAATATGTGAGGCGTGCACCAGTAAGGGCCACAAGTTTTGAGCACTTGGCATAATTTAAGATGGGAATTAGTCCCTTTAATTTGCTGCTGTACCTGTAAAATTAGAAGTTTTTTGTTATTTTGTAGATATTGAAGATCAAACTCAATGTAAGTTGTAAAATCATGTGACTTCAGAGAGAAGTCTTCAGAGACTTCAGAATATTTCTTGAGAGAGAGACATGGGGAGAGTGGCAGGAAGGCATTAGAAGAACAGAACAGATGAAAATGAGGTAGTGTACTCATAGGAAAGGACAGATATGTCATTGAATCATTTTGAAAGAAGGGTCTAATGGTTGTTTGTGCATGTGCTTAGACCTAACATACAATATGCACTTTATACTACATATATTTTAAAAAATATTCTGCATGCATGCATTAAGCCTCGGGTACTGGACTTGCCACAAAAGACAGAATTGTACATGCAATGCTAAGGATGTCCTGAGTTCTTAATGTAGTCTAAAACACATGGGTGCACAGTCCATTGCCGTAATAAATTATATGTTTTTTCCCCTATTGATTCCTGCCCGCAAAAGATGAAACATTAATGCATTGAAGTTTATGAAGTACTAAGAAAGTGACATTCACATAAAGCTTGTGATATATTCTTGGAATCTGTTTCTTTTTGCTGGTTGTGTTTAGTCCTCTGTCATTCTGAACTGTTGCCAAATATGCATTTGAAGTTCAAACACGTAAGCATTAGAACTTTTCAGTGAAATAATTATAGAGATTTTTTTAACGTGGGCAGAACAGGTATTTTTCTTTAAGCTTATTCTGAGAAATTAAGGAGCTTTGGCAGAAGTTTGCTGACAGAGGCAGACAGCCCCCAGAAGAAACTACCCTGAGTGAGTGATTGACAAATTCAGATGTCATCAGTAACTGTTACGTAATGGGAAATGTTAGTCATAACCAAACAGGTGACAAGATAGCAGCATGAGGAGTATTGCATTCTGGTGTACAGGTAGGTATGGCAGAACAACTAAAGCTATGAGAGCTTCTTTGCTCCCATTCCAGTTAGATGAAAAATGTCCCTGGAGGAGCTTCTTAAAGTGCAGCATTTTATCCAGTACAAATATTTATTAAAGACAAAGGTTTGCAAAATAATACGTGTTTGGAAAAGTTGAAAATGTAAATGTAGCTAATCCCACTCTTAAATGATAAACACTGTAGTTCTGACTGTGTTCATAGTGCAGTATATTTTGAACATCTTCCATGTCGTGTTAATGTAATGTACTGGTAAAACATTTTTGTGTTCTAAAAACTAATGTGCCATTCACCATGGAAAAAAGTGGCAATGGTCATCCTCCAAAGGGAATAAAGGGCAATTAAGAAGCCCTTAGAGCCCTAATTATGAAACATATCTTAAATTGTAGTGATAAATGACAAAAACTGCAAAAGCAAGAGTTGAAGTAATTCACTCCACAAAGCATTTTCTGCTTGATTGTATTCTTTAACGCTGACGGTTGCTAGGGGTGGTTGTTTGTGGTGGAAGAAAACACAGTTGCATTTAATAATTCTGCAATAGAGACTCTCCTGGACACAGTGATTGAACTAATAGACGTAGTTTGTACGTCTTTAACAGAGTTTAAATTTTAAATTCTTCATGCTCATTCTCTTTTTTTAAGACTGCAGGCCTGCAGAGTGACCTTGTGTTTGAAGAAATTGGTCGTCGCGTAAAAGCACTTGGAAATGAATTGGTAAAGAAAGTAAATGCCGTATTCCAATGGGACATCACTAAAGATGGAAAAACAGCAATGCAGTGGAGTAAGTTGTAGCTTTCATATAATGCCCTGATAATTTTTTTTTTAAAATGAAGTAAGATTAATTATACTCATTCTAATTAAATTGATATCTTGAAAATAAGCGTAATGTACTAGATGAATATTCACTGGGACATAAAAATCTGAATGCATACTGAATGCACAAGTGACAAGGTGAGAAAAAGTTTCATAATGGCAGTTACTAACCTTTCTAGGAACATGCTGCTTCTGTAATTTGTCTATTCAGATGTAAACATAGGCAAATCATCCTCTAGAACTTCAGAGCATTTCTATTTACATTTTCCAGAATGGATCACCACTACATTTAGAAAAGTAGTCTAAATTAACCTATTAGGAGCTCTGTGTTACAGTGTACAGCTGGCGATGTTTACGCCAACTAATCTAAAACAAGTAAGTTTTTATTTCTACTGCATTGTTCTTGTCACTTCAGTGAAAATATATCCCAATTTGTTTCCATTCAAATTTTCTGAGATGAAGGTTTAAAGAAGGTATAATGGTGCTTACCCACCCTTTAAGCATGGGACTGTGTTGATGAAGAGAGGCTAAAGCTTGTAATAGCAGTGGGTCAGAGGGGAAGTGTTTCCTGGTAAAGTGGATTATACATGTATGTGAAATGGTCTGATGGGGGCAAAACTACTTCCTCAAAAAACTTGTAGTCTTAAATTCTCTTGTGGTCAGTTTGTAAGGACATGGTTTTTTTGCAAAAAGCAGTCCAATTTTAGTAATTGGATGTATTTAATTGTCTTTAGAGTTATTCAAGTTTTTTTGCCGAGGTGTCCTAAATTGTCTATTAGTAGAATTTAAAGTTTTTCCAGAGGCATAAACCATAGTCAGGCTATAAGTTCCAGGCCTTTGCTATTTTGTGGAGACACCCAAGTCTTGGATCAAGTCTGTCACTTAGGCTGCTTAATTGTGATTGGTCTCAATGGTTGGATCCAGTCAGAACAATTCTGGGGGAGATACAGATGAGGTGGGCTGCTGTTTGATAGGCTGAGGGGAGAGACTGACACGTTGGTAGGACAGATCAGGTCTGAGTTGTGCTTTGTCCCATAGACTGTGATTTTTTTTAACTATTGTTAAGGCTTTGCAGTGTCTGTTCTCAATAAAAGGTTATTGTGTTTAAGAAACTGCTCTTCGTTTTACAGAGTGGTTTAGAAACCTGTAATTTCACTTTCTCTTTTCTTAATGTTAACCAGCAGAGATTCTGAGTAGCAAGACTGCTGTTAAGTTTCAGGAAAAATATTATACATTTATTGATCAAGATAGTTCTGTTCTACCTGTATTGCCTTTTAAGCAACTTTTGGGGGATAAGGAGTGATTTCCACTTCGATGGCAGTTAATCAATATATTGAATTTACCTGTGCAGATTATGCAGGCTGAATACCTATACATCAAAATGAGAGGGGGATAAATACTGCATAGTTCAACTCAGAAGATCTGTCTTAAAACTCATTAGTGCTCTTAATCATTCCTACCGTCCGCAGTTTTCCTCTTTTACCCTAAGTAATTTAAATGATGGGCATGCTTAGAACCTGGGCAGAAGGCTTATGAAAGCTTTTCTGTGTTCTTGCTTACATTTTTAGAAGATATATTAGAAAGGCATAGATTGAACTCCAGAACACTTCAAGTGGATACTTGTGTTTGTTAGAAAATCCCTCTGTACACTACATCAGTCATGTCCATTGTTTCGTGTGTAACTAAATGTAGTATAAGAGGTAGTCATGTTTATAATAACCTGAAAACTGTCTTCAAGATTATTTATCATTGTCTTTAATTTTGGAACTGCTTTGTTTGTCACCTAAACTCAGTATTATGTGTGTTCAAAGAATGGTGGGACAAATCAAAAGAAGAAAAATCTGATGAGAAATGTTCAAGACATGAATAAAATTTCTCTCTGAGAAAGACCTTAAGCTGCAAATTGCTGAACGCAGAACAGGCACAATAAAAGATTTAGGCCTGAGGAGTGGCCTGACTTGCCTCATGAGACAAAGTTTTATTAGAGGGGAAACAGGTGGATGTTTTTGCCATTGTATCCAGAGACAAAGAGAGTACTTGTGCTCTGAGTAAATCAAGGGTCAGCCTTTTCTGTTTTTCAAACAAAGCTTGTCCTCTCTTCTGTTTCCTAGTGAAGCAGTAGGAGGAAAGTAGTGCCTTCTTCCAATGCTTATTTCCCTAGCTAAAAGGGATTAAACAGACATAACTCTTCTTTGCCCTGTAGCCTCTGCTTCTGTTGCAATTAACAATATTTGTACTTTTACATGAATTTGGAACTACTTAAAGCTCCCTCTGGGATGTAGGGTGGAGGAGGTAATCTAATATTTCAAACATTTCCTGTTCCTGACTACTACTAGGAGCTTAAATGAAACATTTCCAAAATCTTGGAAGAGTTACTGATTTTTTTTTTATAGTGTGGTTAGTTTCTTTAAGCTTAGGTGTCAAAACAGTGGCTAGTGTTTATGAATTACTATAGTCTTTATGGTGTAGTAAATATGTAAGACTCAATGGAAATATCTAGGTGACAAGAAAAAGGGTGTCTGTAGAAAATGTTGCTTACTTTTCTCATCAGGACTCCCTTTGTATATCACTTTTCCAAAGAACTTTTTGTGTCATCTGATGGTTTTCTGAATATTTTTGTGTCTTTGAAATTTCAAGCAGTTAAAAGATAAAGAAAGCAGCAGTTGGTTAATATTAAAATAAAATAATTAATTTTTCATTAATAATTTAAATAGTAAATGTAATATTAAAATAGTTAAGTAAACTCACTGGTAGAGTGTTAGCAGTTATGACAGCTGTGGTGTCAGCTCTCACAGTGTTTCCTTATGTGGATTAGTAGAATACCACTATTGCTATCTATTTAACTCTAATGGTAGATTTCTAATGGCAAGGTGTATATATCTGCATGATGGAATTTTTATTTTGGGGATTTTTTTTAAGCACTACTCTGGTCATTAAAAAAACCCCAAACAAACACAAAGCAAAAAAACACTTTCCAGAGGCAAACATTCAAGATTTGTAAGCAATTACCAGCTTAATTCTTTTTTGCTTGTTTGCATACATTATTGTTCAGGATTCAAGAACATCATCGTGTACCATCTTTTCTACCAGATGGTAGCATAATTCATTTTGCATGGTGAATGTGGAAGAAGAGAGTAGTTTGTGGCTTTGCATTCAAAGGAAGACAGCTTTCTTGCAGTTAAGATATTGTCGATAACCCAAAAGGTTTCTGACAGATCTTTATATGGTCATCACCAAGACTTTTGTAATGCACATGAACGATAACAGCGAACTTAGAATATGTAACACTGACAATGTCATTTACTGACTTGAATGCTTGACTTTTTCTGTTGTTAATAGAATGGAAGCTTCTGTACATAATTAGAAATTGTAGGCTTTGACAAATTAATTTTTTACGTTAAAAACTGAAGATGATAGTAAGATGTTACCTTTGCTATAGCTTGAATTTAATTATGTGTCACTATTTTGAATGGTTTAAAACCTGCTTCAGATTTCAATGTTAGTCAAATATGTCAGTAGAATTGCACTTCTTTACACGACATTTAAATTTGGCCCACTGATTATTAGTTCATCTTCTGTGTACAATAATTTAAAATCAGATCTGTAAATGTTATGCTGTTAGATTATAACAATTTTGAATTATCTTTATCTCTTTTCTTAAAATAAAATTTCTGTTTTGAGAGCTGGATCCCATAATGTACATAGCTACAATAAAGCACAGAGGAAAATATGACATGAAAATTAATTTAGAATTCAGTTCCTGTGAATAAATATTGCATACTCCTTCCATTTATGGTCAAAATTCTTGGCATGGTATCACTGAAATAAATGAAATGTGAGAAGGTAGATT
This sequence comes from Dromas ardeola, assembly GCA_013398915.1. NCBI lineage: Eukaryota > Metazoa > Chordata > Aves > Charadriiformes > Dromadidae > Dromas > Dromas ardeola. Next base: position 21,154 of record VYZM01010448.1, read on the forward strand.
ATTTTGGGACAGGTATTTTTTGTTTTGTTTTAAGCCTTGAGTTGATGCTCATTGTTTCATTATCAACTTTTTAGGTGTCTCATTCTAAGGGCCTCCCAGGCCTTTACAGGCAGTGTTTGTGGTTCTTTTGAGCTACCTGCTAGGTCTCTTTCCCTTATTAAATTTGTTTTGTAGTTGTGCTGGCTTGTCTTTTAAATTTTTTTACTTTTGTCACTTTTGCACAGCTTTGTGCTGTTGTGAAAACTGCAGCAATTGACGGCACTAGAAACAATCGAGGCCCAGCAGATCGTTGCTGTCTTAATCAATGATTGTAGCTCCAGCATCTGCTAATGTCCTAGAGCCTCTTAAGATCTGGGAAGGAAGCAAATGAGAAAAAGCAGCAGTATTAAGGACCGTTGTGATATTTGTTCTCATGTACGCAGTCATTCTGGTGTTTTCCAAACTTTGAGGAACCAAAAGTTTTTGAAAAATTTGTATTATTTTTAGTGTTTTGTTTTAATTGCAACTGTAACCATTTGATCTCTATTCTTCGCAGTAAGCCAGGATTTTTCTTTATTACTTTAAATGAATTGGGATTTGTGAATTGGATTAGCTTTTGTTGTTAAAGAGACACTTCTAATGGTAGCTCTAATATTAGTAACACTAGTCTGTTTAATTAGTGATGACCTTTACTTTTATGTAATTCTCTGTGGATGGTGTGAAGCCATGGGGAGGTGTAGAACCATTGATCTTGCACTCGGCATATGAAATTTTAGACAGCTCATTCGCTGTCTAAACAACGTTGAACTGTAGCCACTGACAACTGGTCTTAATTAGTGGTATTTCTTTACAGAAGGAAGCTGTTCTAATTAAAAAGGATGCTGAAAATCCCCTTAAGAAGATCATAGAATCATAGGGTT
>VYZM01010449.1:6373-49529 GCA_013398915.1 Dromas ardeola
CAGCATACCTTGCGACATAAAAAATTTTAGTTCTCTTGTGGCTAGGATTAACCCCAAGGACCTTAGCCTCCCTGTTCTGCCCCAATTTATCCACTGTGAATACACTTCTGAAGCCAAATACCATTAGTTTATTAGCTGAACAGTACTGCAATGGTGGTAGCAACCTGTAAAAATGAGCTGGTTAGCATCAACTATGTGAGGTCATAATGTATAAAAGTTTTTTTGTGCCTTTGAATTCATGCACTACCAAGAACTTCCAACTTTGTTTTATCTTTAAACCTTGAACTAAAATCATTTATGTATAGCTCTGTCTGAAGGTGAATAGCAATTTCTTAGATAATTTTTCGAGTAGTATTTGCCTACTTGCAGTGATTCTTACAAAGATTTTTTTTTTTTAAAGATTGTAGAGAAGTCTTGTTTCCTTAAGTTTTCCTTGTGCTTCCTGCAAACCCTTTCTTTTCCTCAATTATGAAGTACATACAATCTGTAAGACCGACACGTTTTTTTCCTGTCAATCTTCCTCTTATCACTCTAGATGTTCTTTCTGGAGAAATATTACCGAGAAACATACTTATACTTTATGTTTAAAATAAACAGCATAAGTAGGTTTGAAAAGTAGCACAGCAATTTTAAATTTAAAATCATGATCATCAGAGCACAGTGATGACAGAACAAAATCTTTCCTCTTCATCAACTCATGGTTTTGTCTAAAAGAATTAAAATGATGTTGCAAGCATTAATCATTGGAATATGCAAACTGAACCTTTTGTGCTTCTTCTTATCTTTATCAGTAAGAACATTACTCTTCAATTCTTTTTACTGAAAATAGTATTTTGGGGTCAGTAAGAATTCATTATCTTTGCAAATAGGTATCCAGCCACTTTCAACATGCTTTTTCTGCAAATTTTGTGGAAGCCAAGATCTGCAGTAAAAGAGAACAATCATGATGTTCTGTAGATGATATAACCTGTCTATCTATGAAATAGCTGAAGCAGCTGAAAAGGCTACTTACAATTCAGACGAGACTCAGACGACCCATTCTAACTTAAGAATGGCATATAACTATAATCTATGAAGAATATCACAATTACAACAAAATAAAAGATTATTAATTTATTAAAAAAAAGATAATTTTATGAAATTGCTAAATTTTATGAACTATCTAACTAGGACCAGAATTCCGATTTTTTTTGTCTTTATTTTATACTTTTTTACAGAAATATTACTCTTTTAACATAAAATTAGAAACTATATGATTTCACAACATCATCTTAGGTGTGTTGGAACATCTAATTCCTATTTCGGTACTTTCATCTCTCTCCCCTACTCATCTATAGACATGTACGCTGATTCTTTATGTCTTCTTGGGTAACATTCTACAAGTTTCTGTAAAGTAGAGCAGAATTTGACGCTTTTTATTTGCTGCATGATGTCCTATAGAATCTAATAGCAAGCATTCTCTGTCTCACTGTTTTCCCAGTTCCTAGGCAGACAGTCTGCCAGCAAGCACGAAAGCCAGAGAACTTGTGCAATATCTGTCACTCAAGGGACGTGTTATGACAGCCGCAACAAACACGTTGAATAGCTAGACTCAACTGCCCATTCTTAAACCTTAAATAATTAAGCTGTTAAGGGATATTGTACAGACTATGACTTAGAATTTAATTAATTAGTCTTCTTACTTCAGAAGAAATAAAATACATAAACATTCTTTTTAGTAAGTTGAACCGGACTCCAATTACAAGGCAGAAATATAAGTAGACCTGCAAGATAGCAGAGAGTCTCCTAGTCAGTTAAGATGTTGCCTGATATTAAAAAAATAATAATAAATTATAACTGTATTATGAATATTATTTTTTCTGGCACTTTTCAGTTACTGATCCTGCAATTCAAAATGCAAACAAGAAAAGCTGACATGACAAATGGGGACTTTTGAAAGCTGCATCTATCGGTTGTACCTTCTTAACAATCTGAGGCAATATTATCTATTCAGTATTCTCGGTGAAACTTTGCAAAGATCAAGAAAATAAAAAAGGGAATTAGTAGCCATCTGAAGAGACGTCTCTAAGGTAATACAATTCTATTCTATCACTCAGAGCTTTTCTTAAAGCTGCGATAAAAGTCCCCACACAATGCCTTTGCCTAAAAAAGTAAATATCTATCACTGTCATAATTGCAAATGGAAGAAAAAGTAAAAGAAACACAACTGATTTAAACAGCTTTTATGCTGTCATAGTTTCAACCAAAAGAAAAAAAATATTGATATTAATTTCATTGTCAGCTTCTGAAGGAATGAATAACTCAGAAAGAAAACATATTAAGATAAAAAGATACAAATCAAGGAGAAATTACTGAAATCATACCCCAAAGTTGAGACATTTTAATAATCATCATCTGTGGTTTTACTTATATGAAATCTTTTAGAATACTATAAGGGAATATAACATTCAATATTTGACATTTTATTACAGTTCACACACTCCAGAACTAAGGTGAAGAGATTCATCACAGGCAAATGAACAGCCAGCGTCCAGACGTTATAAAATCTAATTTAAAAAATGTTTGGCATTTCTATTTAAAAGAGCATGCATAACAAACACCTTGAGTAGAACTAGAATTTCTTGTGGTTTTTTTCCCCACTTTATTATATTTGTCTTATTTAGTCCCATGTGGACTTCCAAAAGGAGGGTCTAAATACCACAGTTGGGAAACAGAGGGAATGCATTAGAACAACAGCAGCATGGGAGGATCTCATGAATGTGAGGGAGAATAAAGAAAAGAAAATGGGAGGGAAATAATTTACGAGGCTACCCTGCTAACCAAGGATTTGAAGGAACTGGAGTGGCTTGCTGCCACTTGACAAGAACCGATATGCTGAATCTCGGCTTTCCGAAATGAGGTCAGAAATAGTATTCTGCATAGTGGAATAAACATTCAGAATAAAATACCAACCCAGATCAGTACAGAATCCCAAAGATAAGTTGCAATCTTAACTCTACATTCTTTTGTGTAGGTATTATAGTGAATGAGCAGATGTGAAGGTAACAAGTGAAAAATTTTCTTGTTCATGAAACAGTTCAATTTTCCTGAGTCAGTCATTCTGCACAGTAGGTATAAGGTGAAGAGATATAATGGAAGCAATAATGAAGCTTTGCAGAGTGGAACATCTCCATTAGAGTAAAACTAGAAAGCTGGTGTCAGCACCTACCTGGCTGTCTCGCAGCTGAGCAAACCTTAGAAAATGGGTCTCTCAAGATTTTTTTTTAATGATAGAAGTGCTCACTGCTTTCCCAATAATGCACGTATAGGATTTGCAGTTCTGTGCTATGTATATCACTTTGCATGTTCTGAAGTGAACATGATAAGCTTCTGGAGCAGCAGCTACCTCAAAACTCAAAAGGCAAAAAGCATTCTTTGTAGCTGCTGTTTAACATAATTGGAGAATGAGTACAAAGAAATACAAGTGTGCTTAGGAATACAGGATTAGCAGGAGTTTACTGTCTCTTAATGAACAGTACCTTATTATCTCAGGTAATGCACTGCGTAAACTTTTTTAAAAACACATCAACTTTATCTTAAAATTAATAAGTGGAGTTTTCCCCCTCACTACTCTACTGAAAGACTGCAGTGTACCTGGTTGTATTAATGGTTAGGAATATTATTATAGTATCTTCTAATTGCCAGCCTAAATATGTTAAGGAAAAATGCACACATATTTCTGACAACGTTGTGCTTCCTAGGTGTAAGTTCTATGGTATATTTCCAGTGATTTTTAGTTACAATTTTGCTGAACTGTGCAACTGGAGATGGAGTTGGTAACAGTCATGAATATATCTTTCAGAAACAGAGTCAGTACTAACAATAATTATTTTTGTACTTCTTCATTTTTCAAAATAAACTTACCTAACAGAAAAATTGTAACCTTTTTTATTCACAAAAAAACCCAACAAACCATACACAGAGAAAAAAAACCCCACCTTCTTGCAAAGGCGGGAGCTTCTTACAATGTTTGTGTGGTAAGTTTACAGAGTATTAAAAATTAGAATGAATACGAAGATAAAGAAGTACTTTTTTTTCCCCAATTTTGTCTCTGCTCATCACTAAAAAAATCCAAACATATCTATAAAACAAACAGGTTGTATTTCATGCTGGAGCTAAAATTCTAAAATATGTAAGCCTCAATCTTTTCCTACTGAAATGAATCTGAACAAGTTACTCCAGGGCAAAAAATCCTGCAAAATACATTCCAACAAACTTCAGCACCTCAGCTATAGAAAGGGAGATTAATGCCGCAAACTAAGGAAGGGAAATGAGGAGAAATTAAATGTCTGTATTTGCCAAGTGCTACACCTGAGCTTTATGACTCTTTGAGGAAAGAATTACAGTGGTTGCATCACAAATATTTTGTCATTTCTTTTAGTTAAGGGAACTCAGAATTGGCTGATGCTTTAAATTTTAAATAGACAGTCCTTCAAAAGACTTAAAAGCCTTTATGAATTCCCCACTAATGCTGAACTGCCCATAACACTAAACCATACCTGCCTTTCCATATTTAAATAAGACGTTCTGAGCTTCGACTTCAGTTGAGGGGTTTTTTTGTTCGTTTGGTTTTTTGGTTGGTTGGTTTGGTTTTTTTTGTGATTCACAATTCTTAATATTACAAGACAGTAAAATAAAGACAAACCAAAGCCACGAGGCCACATTCAGCTTCTGAGTGACAGGGATATTCAACATGTCAGGCTATTAGGAACTTTCAGACATTTGGAAGCAAAGCCAAATTTTCAGACTCAGACTCCCACGGAGATTCGGAATGATGAAATTTTCACGTGTTTTTTCAATGGGCCTTTTCCGCATAGTTCTCAGATTCAAACCTTTTCTACCTTTGAATCTAATCGGGCTTTGGGTCGTCTAAAGCCATGTGTCTCATGGGCTTCTTTATTGTAACCTGTTAAGATCTATATTAACTTTTTCATTCTCCATGTCATTCTTGGATTCTCTCTAAATACTCCCCTAAATGGTCACTAGAGTGCTTATTTGAATACCGTCACACTTGCTCAATAGAAACTGAAAGGGTTTCTTAGCTCGTCACAGGAATTAACAGTTATATGTAGAGAGATTTATTTTTTTTCTTCTTCATATGAATGGTATTTACTTCCTTCACCTAATATTTTTTTTCCTGTCATATTTTCAAAACACTCACACGTATGCCCAGGAATATGTACCAATTGTTCAAGAGCATTTTTGCCCGAGTTTACAATGACTTAGTCTGTGAGATGTGCGCTTCCAAGCTCATAACCGAAGATACCTCTAGTTCTGCAAGAATCAGTTATTTCTGAGCTTTTTGGACAATGATTTCTTTTTTCTCTATCTGTTTCTCTATCCAAAATTTCAGACTAGACGAAAAAGATGCTTCTTTTTTTCTTTTCTATTTTTTACTATGCAAAACATCACAGATACGCACAATAAATTCTGCAGCTCTCAAAAGTGTTCCTCTTTAAAGTGCGGTATCATTCTTTTACAGGTTTTGTAAATGAAGAACTTTGTATATTTTATAGAATATATTTTTGGCTCAGAATCACATCAAATATGCTAATGCATGAAAACAGCAACAGGCCCTTGCGAAACCTTTATGGAAACAGATGTTGAAATTGTAAATGTGAAACAGTGGGTGTACAGTATTTGGGCTTTTACAGGAAAAATAACAGCATAACAAACACTATATTCCTATGCACGGATGGTTGTAAATAGTGCATTTTATAAAATATTCCACAATTAATTTCTTTAATATTTTGTAATAGATTCATTATTTTTACAGCTTAGCATGACTTGTGGTTTAAAAAGCTGTTGTAAGGGAAGCTGATAAAATTTGAAGTGGGACAAAGTTTCATTGCGAGTAAGCAACTTTGTGTAGTGCTGTAAAATCCTGTGGTTTGTTTAACAATGGCTCTAGCAGGTGGCATATGGCTAATACAGAGTCTGTCGCTATCTCCAGGGTGCCAGACATTCCTCAAATTTTCTGAGAGAGGAATTTTTTGGTAGATTTGGATTGTAAAGGCACGTGAGCATCTGCTGCCTGCTCAGTCTCATTATCATCAACAGAGTTAACTCCTAGAGCTCTCAGCCTGGCAGCCAGAGCCAGGAGCTCAATTTTGCTTTCACCATGAGCAGTGACTTTGACAATCTATGTTGCAAAAATTTTCCATTTGAATACAAAGAAAGATTTTGTTATAAAGTAAATACAGCTTTTTGAAGGTATATTAGAAACTATAAAACCAAATAATTTAATACGATTTTTAAGTTGGGATTAAAAAATTTGCATTGCCTTTTCTTTCCCACTGTTTAAAAGAAAACTGAGACCTGAAACAAAGCATTTAATCCAAATTTATCTGGAGTTGGAAACATCTAAAACATTAACCTGTTACTTTGAATTTTATATTACCATCCGTCACCATAGAATTTAAATGACTTTCAAGTAAAATCAAGTACAATAAAGTCCACAACGAGCTCTAAGGAATCTGTAACTTTCTCTGTTCTTTACTTTTGACAGGTCTTTTGATTTGATATACTGATGTTCCTTTTTTTTTTTTTTCCTGGTTACTATTAAATTATTGACAGCTTTAAAACAGAAACATGAAAGGCGTTGGAGAAAGTAAGTTAAAGGAAGCATTAGGATCCACTTACCTTTGTGGACTATAACCTCTTCTCTTGGGCACTATTTAACCTCAGTAACTCCCCATAAATACATACCCATCTTTTACCACCGGTGAATTAGAACATAGAACGGTTTCCTAATGATGAGCCATGGCTTTTCAGAGCTTCTGATAAGATGCTTGGTGAAAATAGTGTAAATAAAATAAAAAAAAAATGCAGTAAACTTCTGCGTATAACCTTAGGCTCTCAAAGCATAAACTGGGTGGAACATGATGCTTTAGGTCTATGAGCACTCCATTTTTCTACTGCTTCGGGTCCCCAGGCACCAAGGAGTTTTGAAGTGTGGAGTGCAGGTAGATAAATGCATTGTGTCTTTGGCCAGTCCTTGACCCTTTGATACCTGCAAGATACCAAGCTTGACTCCTGAAAAATAATCTTCCTACCCTTTGTTATCTCCTCTATAATTCCTCTATACACAGCATAAAACTCAGGCCAGATTCACAACTTGAAAGACATCTTCAAGACGTGTCCCAAAAATACACTTGCTTAAAGTGTGACGACTTTGAAAGTGTTCTGTCTAAATAGCTTTTCAAACAAAATGCAAAGCATGGTGTAATGGCAATGTTTATCTTACCATGCTAGTATGCCACTTTAATTTTAATGTACAGGAATTTTTCAGCTCTGGCATTGCTCCACTGCTGCAGGATGAGGCCACTAAAAATCACTGACACTGACATGAAGAATTTAAAATGGGGACTGCAAATTGTGAATGCTGAGTGTTTTTTGGGATCCCACTGTGCATTCTCAAACACATAACAGAGCTAATAAAACTTGTTAGTTCAACAGAAATGGCATCTACTCATGCCTCCATGCATGCATGCAGCTACTGAAATTGCTGTTTATGAGGGTTTTACTAAAATTATGGCTATAATTGATGCTCAGATAGTGATGGCACATCATCAGCCATTAGCACTAAGGGTACCTACATGAGGTAGGTACTTGTCCAGGCGTGGTGAGGGCTGACACACCAGGGGCAGTGGCCAGGGCTACTTAGCCCACCACAGGGCAGGACCATGGGCCAGGCAGCCCACCTGCCCACTCACCCGTAGCTGAGGGCCTGGGACCAGGCTCTGGACCCATCCCAGAGGTGAGGACCGTTGCTGGGGCTGCAGCAGACCTAAAAGCAGCCCTCTAGCCTGGCAGTGCCCCCAGGGCACTGTGACAGGCACGCTCTGCCCAGGGCTAGTGGCAGGATGGGGCTGCTGGTGACTGTATGGGCTCTGGGTCAGCCCCGTCAACACACAGTGGCTAAAATTTTGAAACTATGCTTGAGATGCCATGTGTAACTGCAGGCTACCTCAACAAACAATGTCTCCAGTGATGTAAAAAACAACATGCCATACTTTAAGATATCTACTCCTGTTAAAAAAACAAGGCAAAACAAACAGAAAAAAAAACAAACAAACCAAGCAACCCCAAACCACCGAACAGGGAGAAGAAAGGAAATAGCGACTTGGAGAAAGCTGTTTTTTCATTGTCCTTTCCATTTTGGAGGGCTATGAAAACCAGTCCCTCTAGGTTAGGGACCAAGCCCAGATGTTATTATCCATAGGATACTGTAGGTGAAGCAGCATTACATGCTGGGAAGTGCCATCTCCAGGGCAGCTGCAAGTGCTGCCCAGAGATCTGGCATATGAGCAGGAAAGATGTTGCTAATTTTGAAATAGCTGGAGGGACAGAGAAATCTCTCTTTGGGAACAGTAATCCTCTGTTTATTTGCTTTTATGACAGATCAAACTGGTCCTAGTACCCTGCCTATAGGAGGAAAAACATTATATTCCTCCAAAAACATTTATGGAAGAAGAGCTTTCACAGAGAAAGAAGCTTTGTTTATTTGGGTTTTTTTATGGAAAAAAAAAAAAAAAGAAAAGTTTTCATACACAATTCCCTTTGCTGGTTTTGACCTGTCACAAGGAACAAACCAGATGCATTCAATATAGCGGGTTTTCATATTTTTCTTTGTCACAAAGTGTTGATAGTGACAGTTATTAAAAACACTTTAAAAAGGAATGCAGACATACTTAAAATGTGTAAATGCTTTCAAGTACCATATGTGCCAAGGATTAATCTCAAATGTCGCATTACAAACCTAATGACTAACAACAGCACTTTTAACGAGCCTTTTGAGAGAAGAGCAGTTGAAGGAGAGTAACCTGAACGAAGGTGGGCCAGAAGCATAACTAATAATGTACACTTGGTCATGCCTCTCCTTCCATGGGCATTTTGGAACATCTGAAAAGAGTTGCCTGGGAAAAGGATGGCAGTTTACCCTTACTGGCCCTTGCAATGGAACACAGGATGCTGTTTATGGAGTCCCAACAAAGACCAAAATAACAACTCAAAAACTTGTAGGAAAATCATTACAATAATAATTCCAAAGTATAAAATTTATCAAAGGATGTGTTGTTGGTCTCGCAAGTGATGCAGCTGTTACAGTCAAAACCTTGAGAATATTTTGTTCAGCCTCGTGGCCAGAGGCAGGCACCTTATTGCCCTGATTTTTAAACTGGCCAGACAAAGAAACACAGTGGCTGCATGAGGAATACAACCTTATCTTCAGGTTTGGATTAAGTAGACATAGGTTTAGACACGCAATACTGAACATGTAAACATCTGACCAAAACTCTCCTAAAGCAACCTATCTTTTTGCTCCTACAATCATGCTTCTCTCTTCTGTTTATAGTTTACAAATAAAAGGACAGAGCCTAAGAAACAAAAAATCAAATAAATCAAACAGACCATATATAAATTAAGGGAAGATTTATACTTAAAGAAATATAATACTTATATTAATAACTAAGGGTTCAGTCAAGTGGAACACGCCAGTTAGATGTCTTTTCTTCATTAGCACGTACAGCGTTGTAAAACTCACATAGAAGAAAGTATGTTGTTTCCCACATAATTTTTATATTTAAGACTTTGTTTTTATTCAATTCAGGAAATAAGTCAGAGGACCACTGCAGCTTTCAACCATTTGCCCTAGGACAAAACACATTCTTCATGAAGAAACTCTGAACATCCAGATTTGACTTCTAAGTTTTCCTAAAATCATGGATCCTGAGGCCCTGGATTTCCTAATGTTCTTATGCTGAGGGGTTGCTCTGTAATTCATAGAGTTAGAGAAAACTGCACTGAAATCGTTTTCTTTAGAAAGTCAGAGAGAATTAGGCAAACAACCTAAAAAGACAGTCAGGCATGAAGCCAGAAACCTCTTTATTCACAAGCGCATTGTAATGTAACCCTGCCTAGGTTTTGACATTGCTTCAATGGTATCACTGACATAAAAACATCCAATTTTGATGACTGAGCAAAGTTCTAATGTTCTTTTTTTCCTAAGTGTCTCTCAAAGTTTTTAGTACCAGAGGGTGATTTTTCTAACGTTGGTTAAGATACATAGTTCTTTGTTTGATGTATTTTTTTTAATAATCTCTCTGTGAAACGCAAATAGTGTGCTATTAATCATATGTGTGACTGTTTTATATCTTTAACATCTTATGTTAAAAATGAGAAAATGTTAGCCAAGGGAATAAATCCCAGAATAGATGTTCTGTATGCTTGTCTTACCGTCCTGCTCTACTTCTACATTTGGTGTCAATGTAGCAATACAGTATGTGGTATAAAGTATACATATGTGTAGAGTTCATTGCAGGTGTAGAAATCAATTATTCCTATTTTCCATGCTTAATATTGTTGATTAAAAAACATCTTGCAAAATGTATCACAAAAAAGGTGTCCATAAGCACCTGGTTTTGTTGGCTTTTGAAAGTCACTTACATTATGCTATTAATACCAAATCTTAGAACTATATTTATGCTATCTGTTCTTGCAGTGGAATAGCAAAAAAGACACACTAGCTAAGGTTGTCTTGATTCATGATGCAGCATTTGCAAGAATTAGCCCTTGGGCAGCTGCCCTGTCCTAGAACACATACGTATGTCTGCAGTGTATCCCAAACACCTTCCCAATGCACAGGAGAAAACAGCCCTCCAAGGATGCCATCTTACCCTCCAAATCCTTTAGAAGATCAAGACTAGACCTATTCTGGCATTTAAGTTTCTTCCTACCCATATACTATACTTCAAAATATCCAAGTAACTTGATGATGCATCTTATCTAAAACAAAAGGCATCTTAAGTCACCATTTTCAGTTTAGGGCACTTTCAAATATAGGCAGACTCTATCAAATATTCACATATGCAATTATATATTGCAAGGACTGAATCCCTTATAAAACACTCAAATAACGCATTGTTTAATTGTCTTCCTGAAAAACGCATGGTATCATCTTTTTGAGCCAAAAGTCTTCCTTGTTTTCAAAGTTTGCTACACTGCTGAGGGTAAATGTCTTCTGTAATTTGCTAACTATATTCAAACCAGTAATAAATGCAGCTACGTAAAATTTGGAACATATCTTTTATATGCAGTATGACTCTTCTGTCATTTCTACACTTCCTTTTCTACATTGCACAATTAACACAGCAGTTGTTCGATTTCACAGTTTTCTTCTTCTCCCCCAAAATCTCACAGATCCCCTATTTTTCTAGTTTCACATTCCACTTCTAACAAAAATATTTTCCAAAATGCAAGACGGCGTGCTTACACTCTGCTGATGTTTTTAGCAATTCAAGCCACCAACCTACTTATACTCACAAAATACAAAGATATTCTGCTTGTACCAGAATACACAAGCAGCTTGTTTATGACTTCCTTTTTAGCCACTAGCAGCTGTGCATAAATGTCTTGCTTATGAAAATGATCTTAATGTTATCCTGGGATTAAAAACATGCTTAATGTCCTGCATCAAGTTTTAGCATTATAAATGAGTCCAGCTTGACAATTAGACCTATTAATAATTCTGCAAATGTAATTGGAAGAAAAGGGTCTTGCCTCAAGTTTCCTGAACTTCTCTGTTCCAGGAAAGTAGAGGAAGAGAGAACAAGAGTCTCACATTTTGAACACACATTTAGTTGAAATTACTTTACTGGACCATGTAGAAATGGTTAAAGCAATTGTCTGACTGAGCAAACTGTGCACTAAGCTTCCCCTCACTGTTTTAGCCAGCCAACCACTTTTGGTACACAGAATCCACTGTTAGCATGTGTCTTTAACAGTGAGAAAAAACAAGGCAGTCATTCATATGCAGAGAGGTAGAGACAGGGGAATATGTCATGGCCACATCAGGGTGTGCAACTCAAAGGTATTGCATTCAGGCACATTTGGGTCTCCAGCAGTGCTCATGCTGAGAGAGCAAAAAAAATCATACGGGACTTCTCTTGGAACAAGGTGGCAGGCAGTGGACTGAGAATTACTTTTGAAAGGAGCATGTAATACTTGTTTCTATGATAAGGCATGAAATATGTTAATGAAAACCCTTGTTGAGGGCTCTACAAAAGACATACAGTATCAAGCAAAACTTGTTGCAGTCTCTGAAATTAAATATTTCTTGTCCTTAAGCAAATGGGAAACTCACCAATTAAGATTTTAACCCATATTGTCTTGCTACATCAGCAATTATGGCAGTCATGAGAGCTGCTGGACTAGGCAGTCCAACAGTTGCTTTATCTGGAACAGCACAGCTTTTACAGTGAAAGCTACAAATAAACCAGTTCAGTCAAACTTTTTAGACCCTATCCTGAACTGGTGACATATATTGCTAGTATGCCACTTACTTCTGTCCAAGAGAATACAGATGTCTTCTAAATAACTGGATCAGATTATGAAGATGACAGCCATTAATCTTCCCTCTTGGCTTGGTTTCATACCACCCCCTGAAATTAGATAACAAAACTGAGATGTGGGACTATGACTGAAGGAGTTTTAAAGTTGCAGGCAACCCTGGTGTAAAAGAGTTTAGACTGTCAAACCCAAAGAAAAAGCCTGTTCAAAAGCAGATACCTTACAAAATGTTTGACTCTAGCGATACTTTGAGGCACTGGCGATGTGCATTCCTATGAGATATCTACCTTTTCAGCATAGTACATTTTGTTACTTAAACAAGCTGTCATATAGGATACAGTTTCATTCTAAATATCATCTCTTCCGTAATTCCAGGCATAAACATAAGTTATTTTCATGTGACCATTCGGCAGTATAAAATATTGGGTAAAATGGTAAGCAGAAAGCAAAGCTAATTTGTACCTGCAGGTGCTAGAAATACTGGAGTTATCTCAGCCTCACACATGGGCCTGAGGACAATTCCTCTTGAAAACACTGTATTATTCTGTATGTTTTTATTTCGTGGTCATAGCCAAAATATTTACGTGAATAACGTTTTGTTTTGAAATTAGAGTGGCAGCCTGCACCTTCCTGTACATTTTTCTCCTTATTTATGTAAAATGCCAAAAAGGAAGAATATTCTATATGTAAACATCGAAGTCCCACATTAGCTTAATATGCAAGAGATTGTATACTTTTGGTGTGGGATATAGTAATGAAAATAGTCATAGAAACCATGAGTATCTATTGAGACAATCTTGATTATATAGCAATCATTATCTATCCTCCTAACATGAAGCATAAACATAATTTTTCCTTGAAAAAAGGAAAAACCTGGACTCTTTCTGCAATTTAAAATATGCCTTCTTATTACTATGACACAGAGGAATAGGTACAAAGAAATGTACGCTCCTGAAATGTTGAAAAGTAAGAATATTTCCTATAAGAATTTAACTAACCAAATTCATAAAATCATAAAATAGTTTGGATTGGAAGGGACCTTTAAAGGTCATTTGATCCAACCCCCCTGCAATGAGCAGAGGCATATTCTACTAGATCAGGTTGCTCAGAGCCCCGTCCAACCTGACCTTGAATGTTTCCAGGGATGGGGCATCTACCACCTCTCTGGGCAACCTGTGCCAGTGTTTCACCAGCCTCAGAATAGAAAAGTTCTTCCTTCTATCTATTCTAAATCTACCCTCTTTTAGTTTAAAACCATTACCCCTCATCCTATCGCAATAGGCCCTGCTAAAAAGTTTGTCCACATCTTTCATATAAGTCCCCTTTAAGTACGGAAAGGCTGCAATATGGTCTCTCCAGACCCTTCTCTTCTCCAGGCTGAACAATCCCAGCTCTCTCGGCCTGTCCTCATAGGAGACCTGTTCCATCCTTCTTGATCATCTTTGTGGCCCTCCTCTGGATCCGCTCCAACAGGTCCATGTCTTTCCTGTGCTGAGGACTCCAGAGCTGGATGTAGCACTCCAGGTGGAATCTCACCAGAGCGGAGTAGAGGGGCAGAATCACCTCCCTCAAATTGCTGGCCACGCTTTTTGTGAGGCAGGCCAGGATACAGTTGGCCTTCTGGGCTGCAAGCACACATTGTCATCTCATGTCCAGCTTTTCATGCACCAGTACCCCCAAGTCCTCCTCTGCAAGGCTGCTTCTCAATCCCTTCGTCTCCCAGCCTGTATTGATACCAGGGTTTGTCCCAACCCAGGTGCAGGACCTTGCACTTGGCCTTTTTGAACCTCATGAGGTTCGCATGGGCCAACTTCTTTTCAGTTTTCTGCTTAAGTGATTTTTTCTTAAATGAAATTTTGATTCAGCCCCTATTTTTTTTTTTTTTGACAACTTGATAGGCTTTTGGGCAATTGTTCTTTTAAAAAAAAAAAAAACAAAACAGAAAAATATTATTTATGCAATTTTACTTATTCAAGGTCTTCCCTTTTTTATGTTTTGATGCAGCTTCCCTAGAAGTTTGCCTTGTATAATTTTGCCTTGTGTAATTTTGCTTACCAATTGCATAATTGAAGTTTCTAGTCTTCAAAGCTTCAGAAGTTTACTCAAAATAATATGTCGGTCATAGTAAAAACTCTTTCAGTGAGCACAGAATTATCTGAGAAGTCCGCAAGTGTTAACCAGAAGTGAAAGGTGAAAAAAAGCATTCAAATCTTTTTTTCAAGAAAATGTGTATATAAATAAAGTATTCACAGCTGTAGAGTAAAGAAAAGTAACATACTTACAGACTATTACTAAAAGAGACTGGAACCTCTCTTTTATATCCTTGATACATTCCTTGCCTTTCTCTACTTTTATAGTTACTTCTCTGTTCAGGCAGTAGATAGAAAGAGATCTTATAACTCTGTGTTCATCATTAAACACCATGTTCACTATTTCAATCCGTTGCTGCTGAAGTCGGAAGGAGTCCAGTGTCTTTTCATTTCCTGAAGAAAAATAACTTTCATTATTTCAGGAAGAACACCCATACCGTGTGCAATGTTTAGAATAATTAAATTCCACTCTGACTTTTCCATGCTAGCCTGAAAGTTTGATTAGGTCACGTTGTCTAGCTGGTTGATAAATGTCTGGTTAGTGTCATGAATTAACAGGGCTCTGTTTTGGAGCAGACAAATGTCTGCATAGTAGATTAAATAACAGCACAGGGACGTCTAGCACCAGAACTGATAGCTGGGCAGTGGCTTCATGGAGCATCGTAAGCCAAAATGCCTTATTTGCCATTTTGCTTTTCTGCTGTTTTTACCACAGTGAGACTACTTGTCTGCTTTTCCCTACTTACCAATGACACATGGAAAGACAGCTCGGGGCCCTGCGGGCACCAGCAGGCCATAAGGGGGCCCAGCCTCACCAGGCCTCCCCCTGCTTCTACCTGCCTGCAGCCCCCAGCAGGGCCACCGGCCTGGCCCACCCCCTCACAGGGCCGTCGTGGATCCCCATTACCAGCCCCCGTCTCTGCCCACCATGTGGGGAAGCCATGGGTCAGCGGGTGAGGGCACAGCCTGCGCCGGGGGCGGCCTCATCTCCCACCTCACTCCCCCTCAGGGAGCAGGCCTGAGGCCCTGACAGGCAGAGTGGAGTAAAATGCTATTTCCGCCCGTATCTCTGCAAATTGCATCAATTTTGCAGCAGAGCAGAAAAAAAGCTTTAAAATTAAGAAGAAAGAATGAAAAAAGGAGGAGCCGGGAAAACTGGGGGCATTAATTTTCTTCATGTGCTCTCTATTAGCTAGCAGCCCCTTGCCTGCTGCCGTTCCCCCAAACCCCAGAAATGGCGGTAAGAGGCGGGTGCGTCGCCTACAGTTACTGTGGAGGAGGGCACACAGCAGCTGTCCTTTGAAACTCTGAGGTAACTACACTTTCAAGTCTGAGGGTACACAGCCCTTCGTTTTGCGCCCTAAAAAGTGTTTTTCACATTTGTCCAATAAGCAGCACGATGATGGCACTGCCAATAGAGTCACACAGGGAATTACTCCCACTTAATAGTACGGTTCCCCACAGAAAAGTAGGGTCACAGTCCCATGGGTTATCATGGTCTTTATTTCATAAGCAAACCTTCACTGCCATGAAAGTCCTCCTGGGAAATATCTGTTTCAAAGTGGTATTTTCTAGCAGAAAAAATTAGGTTGTTCTGATAACAATCTTACGGCACTGCTCTCAAAAGTCGAAAGACAAAGAGCAACATTAAATCTTGTGGGCGAGAGTTATTTAATTAATGTCCTTTAGCAACCAGCATCTGAATAAAGGGCATAGGGAAAGAATTAAGAGCTGAGAAGTCAGGACAGACTTCTGGAATAAATAAATAATAACAAAACCCTAAACCAAGGCAAAAATACCCAAACATACCAGAATCAGCTGGTAAAGATTTTCTTAAGCAACAGGTTAGTCTAGAACATAGTATGATATAGTGTGATACCAGTTTGTATGCACTGAGGATAGAGTTACTTAATTATATTACTTGAATCCAGATGCTGACTTCTTTTTTTAAACTCCTTTTCAGGGAAAAATGCTGTTAATATTTCTGTCCCATTCATTTAATGCAAATGTGACAAAATGTCGTATTTCTGCAGGGTTTTTTTCATAAGGAGGAGTGACCACGTATGCAAACAGTAGATACTCTAGAAGGTAACATGCTCTTTCCATTCTTATTACAGTGCTGTATAGATGCCCTTATTCAAGGTAGATAACAATGGTGGTGTCTTTGCTTCCATTATACACTAAAAGTGGTTATCTTGTAGTAACTGAATATGTTGTTTTTCTAAAAACTGTCCCAGGCAGGAATATAATTGCTATTGATATTTTAGTTTGAAGGTGAGCAGGATTTTATAAAGGGCTTGTGAACTGTTTCAAGTTTTTAGATCGTGAACCTACTGATGTCTGTAATAAAGTAACCTAATTATTAGTATATCATATGAAAAACTTCTCTTCTTGGGTGGCATAAAAAGATCAGGTTATTTAAAGTGAATACAAGTTTTTTGATTAGAATAAAACTGGTTTAAACTTTATCTTTTCTGTAACTAGAAAGTTTCTGTACAAATGAGTGGCAATGCAGGGATATATTTTTGATGTACTCAGATGAGAATTTCTCTTATTTCAGAACAAAAAATTGCTCACATGATATTTACAGAAAAAGGAGCTACAAGAAAAGGTAATGTTTCTATAGCAACAAAACTTTTTTTGTTTCCTGTTCCTATTCACACTAATTGTTTTTCTCTGAGCCAGTTCTGGCATTTTTGCAACCAAAAAAAGGACAGCAAAAATTTCCTCCTGCATTTGTGCAGTTAACTCTTCAAATGCACCTATCAGGCTGGAACTTGCTTCAAAGGCACGTGATCAATGATCACAGAATACCTGTCAGGGCAAAAATGGTATTATAACAATTTTGCACTGTTATCACAACCTTTGTATTGCTGGAAAACTGAACACAGACTAAATTCAAATCAATATGTGTGAAAAAAAAGTCCTATGGAAAATATATTTTGCAGTCAGAAGTATTAGAAAAATGGAAAAAAGTAATTTTTGTACTTTTCTCCTATTCCTATAGCTAATAACCTTTCAGATCTGCTTCATTTTTAATTTCTATTCATTAAATTTCCTTTTTTTCTGACTTAGATAAAAATCTGCTTATGCCTACTCAAAATGAATGGATGTTATATTCTGGCTTGTTCCTGGGAAGTACTCCTTCTAAATATCCACACAGCTGTACCATTTACATTACTTCTTGTTCTTCTATGGTATAATGTCTACAATAAATAAGTAAAGTTTCTAGAGTACATGGTATAGAAGTCATCACTGGTGCCTGATCTTTTTTCAAGATGAATATCAATTTATTTTTATAGCCTATTACTTAGTAACATATATTTTGCAATAAGCAGTGCAAAGCTATCCAGCTGTCAACATCAGTTCTGGCAGCATGATGAAGGTTATAATTGAAGAACACTTTTAAAATAGTGTTAAGAGGTACAAGGGAAAGCTACAAGGAAGAACTGATTCAGTTTTTATGCCTAGCATTAAAGGAAGGAAATTAGTTCATTTTTTTGACTTGGGTTTTCTGTTTCAAATTAATCACTGGGAAAAAACAAATCTAAAATGTGGGATTTGTTGTCAAAGTCTGATAAATTCCTTTTATCAGGCTTAGTTGAAACTAGCTCCAACATCAAGCATAACCTTCCTACTTAATTACCTTAAATGATGCCGAAATAGCTAAATTCACATACTGTAGCAGAGTGAAAATAGGGAGATGATTAAAGTTCAACTCATGCTCCTTGAACTACTTGGCCCTAAACTGGAATTTACACTTACACAGCAGGAGACACGTATCAACAATGAAAAGTTTGTAGTAACAGAGAATGAGATTTTCATACAGAGAAGAATAATATGGATAATATTTTTTTAATAGGCAAATGGTGTATTTATTTTTGTGCCTAAAAAAAAATACTGGCTTTTCCTTAGGAAAAAGGGAATTTCCAAGACTCAGATTAAGAGCCATGCAGCACTGATATGAGATATATGAAGAGCTCTGGAAATTATACCAAAGCTTTTTAGCTGCCTCAAAAAGCAACAAAGTCCCCAAATGTGAACAGATTTATGAAGTATCTCTATAAATCTTAAAAATTCTTGCTTCTTTTAGAGACGACTTACAGCATGTTAAATTGTACAAAAAGTCAGTAGGAGCTGGTGCAGACCCGTGTGCCTTTACAGTCTTTCCAAATACATGTAACTAGCAAAATCTTGGTTGCATGTTATGCATGCATTGCATATTTTAGAAACTCCTGCCTTGAAAACACCGAACAAAATTCAGTAAGACGAGGTTTATCTTGAAACTGTTTTATACATCCCATGAAGTAATTTTGCCATAAAGTTGTTACATCTCCTAACGCAAAAGGACAAACCTTTTATCGTTAAATGGATCCATTACCACATTACCACACCCTTTTCTTCCTTATTCCTTCCTTCCCCCATTTCAAGCCATTCGTAATCAAACTCCTTCAGTTCAAAGCTGAATTAACCTAAAATGTTAAAATTTAAAAAAAAAAAAAAAGAAAAGGCTTAAAATAAAGAATAGGTAAAGTGAGGGGACTTGACACCACTTCTATCATAACGAGCCCTCGGTATTATATTCCAACTGTTTTTCAGGGAGGGAATAGTAGATCTATTTTCGAGCTTGAGAAATGCTCTTTCCACTAAATATATATAATTTGAGGGGACAGAGTTGCTCTGCAAAGCAAAATTACTTCTAAAGGTTCTCCCACCACCTGTAGAACTGAGGACATGTGTTTTCACGTCATTTTCCTCTTTATCTGGGCTTCCAGCAGTCACGCCTCTTCTGAGCTTTCCCAGTCACCGGTGTATGCTTTTTTTATAAGACGTTGGCACTTACTAACTAGCACTTCAAGGAAAAAAGTGAGTATGAATTAATTAACTAAGCACTACATAAGCTCTTGTCTGGGTGAAAGGAGAACTTGCCTGTCACTTAGCTTAGATTTTCTTTGTCTTATTCACAGGCCAAGATGTATTTTAGTAAAGTATAAAGGTTCTATTACCAGTGATAAACATTCACTGTGCAATTTACATTACATATTAAAACAAATATTTAGTAGCAAAAATATTTATCTATTGTTGAAAGATACTTATCACAATCCATTACGTATATGTAACAAAGTTAGTGATTTTGAGAAATACTAATCTGCAAAGTAGTTTCATAAACAAAGCACCATGTACCTCAATCTTATTCTCAAGATTGCAGACAAGAAGGGATACAGAGCACCTCTGGCCTGTTCCAACACTTTCAGTCCAATCTAATTTAAATAGCATTCCTTTTTGCTGATTTTTCTACAAAGGAACCATTTTACTAAAGGAACGTGTAGGTTGGTGACGGCGGGGAAAAGAGAAAAAGCCTCTTGCCTCCCAGATGCTTAGTGAAGACAGAAGCATTTAGCTGGATCTATCTTCTAGGCATATCCAAGAAGCCTAGAGGAGGCAGGTTTGACCTTAACACTCTTTAACCACACACACTGCTGTACAAACGGTTCTGTAGTGGAAGAGGACCTTGTATTATGGAGAAAGAAGCGTACTTTCTCCAGGATATATCGTCAGCTGTAAAACTTCTGTGTTAACGTCATTCAGGTCTAGCAATTTCTAACTAATTATTTATCAGTTTCTCCTCTTTCTACTGATACTGCTGAGAAATAATGATTCTGAAGGTTTTCTGAGACAGATGCTATATCCAGATGACTGTTTAATAGCCCTTGATTAGCATGTTTTCCCATGAATTTTGACTAGGCACTGTTTGAATCCATTTATATTTTTGGTGACCCCAGCGTTCTTTGCCAATGACAATTTAATTACCTGCCTTTTGATTGTATAGAATGTCTCCCCAGTAATTCACTTGCTACATCCCCCTGGACAGTCTGCATGACATCTGCAAAAATTAACTACTTTAGCTGATCCTTTAATTTTCTATTCATAAGTACTCTTATTATTTTCCACTTATACTTGGAATCATTATTAGGTAGACTTCTTTGCTTCTACAAAAGTGTTAAATTTGAATACTTTACAACTACACTTAAAGTGGCTTTTCATTAGCATATCTTCATCCAGGGCTTAAACGAGAAATGCTTTCCCGCTTATGAATTCTCTCATTAGTGGCTCATAACATTCAAGTTTAAGATGCATTAGCCTGTGCGTTATATTCTTTCCTGATGTTGTCCTAGTCTACCACACTTAGCTGAAGACACCTTTTATATGGTAATAACATAGTAGTATTTTCCTTTGATTTTCCATAGTTTTCAGTACCACTTACAAAATTAGTTGGAAAGCCCGGGCTCTATTCCCCACCCTCCCAGGGCATGACATTCCAACCTGAAGTGATTTTGTAGTACTTTAATAATATAGTCCTCTGTTTTTTGTTTGTTTGATTTTGCTTGTTTTTTGGTTTTGTTTGTTTGGGGTTTTTTTAATATATAATACAGTTCTTCCAAAGTGATCCATGATGCCATTTTTTATATCTGGTGACTAAAAACTTGTTGATTTTCCTCCACCAACCTCCTTAGATACATAAATATTTGCATTTAGGAAAAGGGCTTCCATTTGTTCACCTTGCTTTCTACATCTACCTCTTATATTCACACATTTAAGAGTATATTTGGTCTTTCTTCATTATGTATTTTTTAGCCCTGTTTAGTAAGATTTTTAGACCTCAAATTATTTGGTTTATCATTTTAGAGAGACTGGGAAGATCGGGTATGCATTATATAATTTATAACCAATTACAGAATAAAATAGTTAATTCTGTACAAGTAGAGAGTGACTCTGAAAAAGCTCAATACTTCTCTTCGGAGGCACTAATAGATGCTAACATCAGTCTTCAATTTCAATTACTCAGTCTCTGTTGAATCTCTGTATTGCTAGGGGAAACATACCGGAAACTTTCTCCACAAAACTCCGAATACATGGGAGTGAGTAGTCCAGAACAGACAGTACTTTAGCAAATGCTGAACGGTTCATTAGTTTGTATCCTAGTTTGTTTATGGTTTGAGGCTGAAGTTTGCTTGTGCCTTGTCAGACTAGTCTATATTAGTGTTGGTTTCCTATGCCTTACCACACAAAGTATAAAAACTATGCTACTGAACTACCACCACAGGCTTTAAGTCTAAAAACATTCTCAAATAACATTCATCTTCAGTGCGTTCTTAAAGGTCTGATATTGCGTCTGCCTCGTTTCTCAGTGCCTTCAGTATTATTTAATTTTTGTTAACGTTTACTATCTATGCAGCTAGCTCATAGACATATCCTGTAGGATCTTTAAACTTAGATTTTGTCAGCTGCCACGGCTATGGGAACTTGATTACATTCCAGCTCCCATAAGTGCTACTTGCAATCAAAAGAATATTTTTTTCATAGATGGAGAACTTGCATTTGTGAATGGCAAAATAAACCAAACTGCACGTTGTTTATGTCAGTCAGAAAAAAGGTGTAGTTTAGAACTAGAACTTCAGACACCTGTTGACATTCGGTGGCGAAACCCAAACAACTACGCGGATAATAAATTTCAGCTTTTCAATAGTGATTGGATGGCAGCTCAAAGAATAGAAGTCTGGTAGCGTGGCATACATATGGGAGACACTCGTGTCCTTAGGATGTCTTTGTATGTAAAAAGGTCATCAAACCACTGCCAGGCCACCCACCAGACAGGTAAGAACTCTCCAGACTACAGAACATTCCCTTCAACAAACAGATGAGATATAAATTGTAATTGCTGAAAGAGAGAAATAGGTTGTAATTACACAGATACAGTTCAGCTCTTTCGGCTAGTAACTCTCCATCAGGAAGCATTTTCCGCATCTCAGCACACCTGCATTTTTCTGTACGAGATTGTGCCTCCATACACTCAGTTACTCTTTTAGCATTCAGTTTATCACTGATTTAGTATTTTCCTGGGAGTTTCAAGTTCCCAGTTTACCATAAATCTCAATTTGATACCACTCAAGCTCCAGAGATAACATTTGTAAAAGCTATGAGGGTATGGTCCACTATTGCGACAAAATAACTTCAACTAAATATATTCATGTACTAATCAATGTGACCAACACACTGTAAGTGTCAATACACTTTTGCAAAAACTGCAGTAACAAAAATTAAGGAAATTAGGAAAAAAGTTAAGGAAAATTTTTTTCCAAATACTCTTCCTACTTTCCTTTGTTTCTCAATAATACATTAAATTCTCCAAAAAGATTTGGTTTTGCATCTTATTAAAGAGATTACCAAGTGTTCCCCAATTGAAATAGTTCATTAACTTGCTTCAGAGCAATTTCTGTGTAGTGCTACTTTGCATAAGTACCAATACTGGCTACTAGCATTTACTGTTAATTGACCTCATTTGGGGAACCTCAACAACATTCAGACTGATACTTTATTGGTAGACTTTGGTGAAAAGATTAGCGATTATGACAGAGGATAGAGAAATGTTTGGTGACTCTTAGGGTTAAACAAGTAGGCAGAGCAAAAATAACTGCCCGTCTTCCTCTATACACTGGGCAGACGCTGTTCTTTGAGCCTACAGTGGTCAAGAGAAAGGGGGTTGCTTCCATTTGTGCCAACTTCTGTGATATAACTTCTGTCAACGAACCGAATCCAAAAAACACGCTTGGAACAGAAGGTTTACATAGGACTTGTCCTCAAAACTCTAGGCCTGATAATTTGCATTCTTTTTGCCCGTACATTCTTTGAACAGGAATCAGAGCTCTCACTATACAAACAGCAAGAGTCAGTGGTGAAGGGTTGGGAAGATAACACAAATATACAAATTTAAGAGACTAAGACTGCTCCCTTCGGGGTGTAAAGAGGCTGTCCGGTATCAATGAAACACTATCAAATTAGCTATATAGCCAGCTGAATGAGACTACAAAAATTCATTATTAAGTGAATTGGGCATTATTTGATCAGCCCTATTAGTGTCTGTGGTATTTCTAATGTACCGGTGACTTCCACATAGATAAGTTTATAAAGTTTGGATCACAGCCAGATAGATAATTAAGTATATTTAAGATCACATATCTCTGAACATTTTACTTATTATTAGCATTTAAGTATTGTAGTGCATAAATAGGTGTTTCCTATCATTTCTATAAATACATTAATATCTAACAAACCGAGGGAAATGGAAACATTCGGAATTGGAAACAAAGCATACAATATGTAGCTTAATTTTTTCACTTTTGCATATTCTATTTTTACCTTGCATTTAATAAAGTGTTTAGTACTTTTATATTTAGTGCATTTTTCAGTCTACGAGTTCCTGAAGAGGAACATTTTAGTGATCCCAGGTATTTCCTTTTTTAGAATCTGAGTCTGGAGAAATTTCAAAATTTTGGACTTCCATAAAACTGAAAATAGTGTTTCTCAGAAAAAGATCATTCTCATTTTATGTTATTTCTAATTCTTTATAAACGTACCTAAGAATGACTTTCAACTAAGTATTTTTTAATTTGCTTCAATTTTTGGCAGTCTTACGCCTTTTCCTGTGGGTTTAACACTAGCCTTCAAAACATATGTATATGTACATTCGACTTCGCTGACTCCACACCTTATTTCAGTTTAACTGCTTCTTCCTCCATCGCATAGTTAAGGTAATTTTGTGATTTTATTGTGCAAAATGCCAGAGAGGTTGTCACCCCCCCACCAAAAAAAAAAATAGCAGACTCGTTCTCAGCACCCAACCTTACTAATAAATTCAATAATTCATATTAGTAAAAAGGTGTTTAAAAACCAATTTACAGCCTAGATTGTGCTACGTATCGTTCTCTTCACCCTATGGCTGTTGGAAATAAGCTGCGGCACCGATTCCCACGAACTCCTAAGCCTGAAAGGTCGCCTTTCCCCAGCCCAGCAGAGCCGGGGCTGTGCGGCCGCGGGGCCACCAGGTGGCGCCCTCGCACCCCCACTGCACCTTCGGCTCTGCATTTTGGGGGGGGTTAGGGGGGGACACACATCATGTGCTGCCTTGCCTGAAAGCCTAGAAATATAAAGTCATCTAATACCACTTAAAGTTTCCCCAAGTCCTTTCAAAACGCTCCGCATCGTAACAGAAATTTGAGGAAATAAGGTATTTTTCCTGCGTTCTTCTTCCCCTCCACTGAGTATACTCTAAATAGAGTTTTGCTGAGCGTGTGCTGCGCTCATTGGGCCCTAGAACAACTAGCCGCCGGCAAGGCTGAGGTAGCCTCATCCTGCCTGTCACATCCCTAATGACCAACAGCTAGAACTAGATTTAATAGAAAATGTTCTGAAGTATTTCTCAAAGTTTTCACATTCCCATGAATCTTAATTTTTTATTTAATAAATCTACTCTGTTGAACACGCTTGACAGCAGCAGTATTCATTAGAACGACAAACTGGCTACAGAAAGCACTGTGGTTTTAATTTAAACCATTAAGAACCTGAAGTTTTATCTTGTTTCCAAATTATTGTTAAAACATAAAACCCAACTCATTTGCAAATGTTATACGATAAAGAGGGTGAAGTTTCACTGGCTTTAAAGCCTTCATAGGTCCATTTCTGATTGACATTTTCCCTATTACCACCCTCAGAGTCCTGTCCCGAGTTTTGCATGAGTATCAAATACGACTAGATTTATGAAAACCCAGGAGAGCAGAATGAACATGCTTTCCGAGAGCCAGGCAAAAAGAACTTCTTGGCTGTCTACAACAGCCATGGGAAGAAGTGCCCATCCTGAGAGTATTGCTAGTGAAAGGCTGAAGGAATAACGGCTATTCACAGCCAGCAAGAACAGGAGGAAGCAAATAACCGTAGCAGTAGTTGAAACTGTAAGCTGAGAAAGGATGTGACTAGAGTGGGAGGAAATTCAGGACAAAAATATGGGAAGGAAGTGCTGAAGAGTGAGGGGAGCTTTAAGGGCTCACAAGTGGGCTGGTGACAAGGAAGCCTGAGATGGGAAAATTTGTGTGGGAAGGTACTGGAATGAGGATGAGAAAGTACGCAGCTGGAAAGGAGGAGCTCCTTTCTGGGTGTAACAGGGGACAGGTAGGCGAGGAGATGCTGTGTTATTTAAGCCCTATGATAAACGGAAAGGATTGGGATTTAAGACACAAGCGGTATAAAGAGGTGGATTTGCAGCTTCACTACCTCAACACCTCCTTTTTTGTATTAGAATTTAAACTTAGCCTTATCGAGAGCCTTTATATAAAGAGGTTCAGATTCTGCAATAGGATAGCTGGACATAGATTCCTGAAGTCACAACCCTGAGATATTGAACCTGTAGAACTTTATTTGAAACTGGATTAAGGTACCCAACCTCCACTGTAAACCTCAGCACCACATTCACCAGCAGCATGATCTTGCTATAATGGCTTATAAAAAAGACAAGGCAGAAAGCATCTGATATATTTACTTAGTTTCAGATAATAACGAAGAATTATCACTCGGTATTTTGTAGTTTCTTTTAAAAGTGGAAAGAACGTGTTCTAACCACAACCAGTAGAGCCCTCACTGTCAGGGGGACAGCTAGAAGGGACAGTAAATATTGCAAGTTTGTTGAAGAGTGCAGCTTCAGAAAAATCAAAATCATTGTAAACTCTGATTGGAGAACTACTTCAGTTCAAAAATACATGTATGCAAACCCAAGAATATTTCTATTTTGACAACTTCAATATTTTTTTCTTTCAGAGTGGGCCTTTCAATTTTCAGTTGCACCGTATTTTTAAAAAAATGGAACTTTTTCTGAAATGGTTATTAAACATTTCAAGTTGAAGAAATCACTTTGAGTCAGAAAGCTTCCCTCCACCCTTCAAAAAGGCTTGAGATTTCTTTTGACTACTGAACTAGAAGTGCCAGTATTTGCAAACATATAAACAGAACAGATGCCAGCAAAGCCACGTAGCTTTAGGAATAGCTTAATGCACCTCCCACTCCGTCACCCCACTCTCCCCCCCAGCTTTCTCAGTCCTTCTATCCACACCAAAAAAAATAACTTTTGCAAGTTCTGAAACAATTTAGGATCCTCATGTCTGCTCCAGAACTGACTTGTATATTTAGTTGTAGAGGTGACTACCTTGAATAAGTTACCTGTCGGAGCACAGCAGGAACAGGGCAGCTCCATGTGGGAAAGGAGCCCAGACAGGGTCCATCAGCAGCCCCTGACACAGCAAGGGGTGGAGCAAGGTCCTTCCATGGGGTCCAGGCAGGAAGAAAGGAAAGGAGATGGAGCCATAGACAAGCAGTAGTATCTATCTGAGAGACATACACAGGAGAGAAGCTACCTGCAGCACAGGTCCAGAGACCAGACACC
This sequence comes from Dromas ardeola, assembly GCA_013398915.1. Taxonomy (NCBI): domain Eukaryota; kingdom Metazoa; phylum Chordata; class Aves; order Charadriiformes; family Dromadidae; genus Dromas; species Dromas ardeola. Next base: position 33,119 of record VYZM01010449.1, read on the forward strand.
AACACTCCTTCATCATAGGCTGAGCTTAAATGGGGCTCCTGGGCCCATGGGCAGAGGAGGAGTGAGTGGGCATCCCAGGTGAGGCTGGTCAGGGCCAGTAAGTCCTATTACCACCCTCAGGACTCTGACATTATTGTGCAACAAATGAGTTGGGATTACTCATCTGCTTTTTTCCTAGCTCACAGCACCTGTAATATAATGTGTGCTAACTTAAATAACAGTAAAATAAGCTAATGTTTCTTGCTTATAATTTGTGACATGCTAAGACTATGCATAAATCATATGTCTAAAATCACATATAGGGATTTTTGATTTAATTGGGTTTGGGACTGAACTCTCAGCTAGGCTATCAAGTACAAGGTACTAAAAGGCATTGGTGTGCCATGAGAGCAAATGGATTATTTGAAAATTCCATAAGGGTATATTAGAGGAGTGCAATGTCTAGCCATTTTAAAAGCCAGCTTGGCTGCTATATGCACGCATTGCACTGGATTAGTAAAGCTTTGTTTAAATGTCTCCAAACAAAGATATACCACAAAACAAAAATAAAAATGCTTAAGTGCATAATATCCTTTAGGAGCTAGCTTTATAGATGGCTTTGAAACACTTACCCAGCAACCTCTCTGGATCTGTCAAGGGCTAAATTTCATTAAAAATTGGCCATAAGTGCAGAAGTTACTTTTGAAAAATAGACTAATTTTCTTTAGACATTTATGTCCCTCTGTATCTTTGCTTAAATGCAGGATGATTTTCAAAGTATTGTCAATAAGCAACTATTTCACTATTCCAAACATTAAGAACCTTCCTGGAAACTTGTCGAAGAACCCTCACAAAACTGGTGCTTTTTTTCTTTTACTTCATAGTAGTGCAGTTCGAAGTTTCAGATTAAACTCATAAACAATAATCATATATTACTTCTATACAGTTGTCAGTGTTTATGGCCCAAAAAAGCAGAGAAGATACTTCTTTGTCTTTCCGTTTTATTTCACGGGAAGGTTTTTTGTTTTTTTGATCCTGTCTTTTCTGTCTGCTTTTTTTCCAGTCCAAATCTCTTGACTGGGTTAAATACATGATCCAAATAACAGCTTATTTATCATGCTGCTTGGTGATGGATGCTTGGTGATTGCCTCCTATTCTTTTCCGACTGTAAAACTGAATTAGATTCTACACCGTGCAAATGTACACAATACACATTGTAATGGCAGCTGGTGGAGTGCCGCTGTAGACAATTCTGAGTCTTTTTCCAGTCACAACTTCTGTTTCTTGTCTTCTATGCGTAGCTCTCCGCTAACCCCCCCTCCCAACCAGCACCCTAAAGAAAATGTAAAAAGTACCAGGCAATGACACCAGCTGGTCCTATTTTCTGTCCACAGATATTCATGGTCTCTGATTGGAATCATGGTCCCCTAAAGGCCACATTTACACAGGAGAAGAAAAAAACCACAACCCTATATTTTTGTCACAAAAAGTTAAACATTTTAGAAAACAGGCCCACATAGTTCTTGTTCTGAAGACGGTCCTTCTTAAAATAACAAAATGTCAGCATCTTCCAAACATGAATGCATACGTGTACAATCACAGTATAGGTACATAGCAGCATGACGTCGGTATCTTTTCCATTTAAGTGGGTTTTCCTGAAAGGAATGAGCTGCTACCTTTTTGTAACTAAAAGAGGTTTAAACTTAGAAATACTCTTATTATTGTCTTTTAACGCCACAGGTGTTCTTAATAGTTATGGAAATTTGTCATACAGTAAGGAATCACAAGACTAGCAGTCCCATGAAATTCGTGCGTGATATGTAAAGGAATATTAAAAAAGTAATTTCAACCTATCCTCCTTTGTTTTGCTTATTTAGATTTATCTCTGCGTTAGTAATCAAACACTCTTCACTTGTGGTTTGGTTTTTTTTTTTTTAATTAAAGAAGTCTCTGAACAAAAGCACACGGGCTTTTAGTTTTAGACCTCTGGGTTGTTTTTTTTTCATTCATGTTAAGAGGTAGTGATCTGAGGTGATATATACAGGTTTGGTTTTTCAATTTCCCAGTATAATACAATTTCATGTAAGACTACTGTTGGTCAATATATGACAATACATATCTTGATGTAGCTACGTAAGTGATGGGCCAAAGGCATTTTGCAGACTGCTGCAAGGTGACTAACCATGATTGATTAATTTACTGTTCAATGGTGTAACTGTTAAATAGATCCTCTCTTTTCAGCTGCCAGCTTCTTACAGTCATTGAGGCAGCAGCTGAACTACTCTTCCCCTTTCTCCTTGGTTAAAGTGAATTATCTCTTTATTTAAACTGCAAAAATAGTGTGTATGTCTGAAATTCTGATAAGTGTCGTGTGTCTGCTTCACTGCAGGTATAAGGGTAGATTTTACTTTCTCCACACATTTATCATCTTTAGTGTAAAGAAGTGCTTCAAGAACACTTTTAATGCCTAGGGTTTTTAAACCTAAGTTCATTTCTGTTTCCCTGTCTAGCAGCTTATTATCTGTCTATGCACTTTTACAGTATTTTTGTTGTACAATCCACTTTCTCATATGCTGTATAATACAGAAGCTTTTACCTGAATAATCCCCATTCTGACTAACCTCTCTTGGTGGCCTTATTGATTTTCATGGATTTATATTTACATTTTGGAGTTGGAATGAGCACGATTTTTATTTTTTAAATGTACATTGATTTTAATAATAAACTTATTTTTTAATGCTTTTGGACTTTAAAAAATTTCAGCTTGAATCCCCAAACCAGGCAACATCATTATTTTTACTGAGGTTGTTTTGCATTCCTTAATACAAGAATAAGGAAAAGAAAGGAAGCAGTATGAATTTGAGTCTCTAACTCTCATGCTCTTGGTTGTCTGAGGCCACATCTTGCCATACAGGCCTGGATCTTCCATGCAGTATCATGCTCCTCAATGTTTTTTTCCTGTTGTGATCTCTTTTCACCCCTGAGATACAAGAGCTTCTGCCAGAGTCACCTTCACCAGCTTTGTAATCATTCCTCTACCCACTGGGGATTTTCCAGTACTGCTTCCCGGGCTGCTTTGTTTCCATGTTATAGAAAATCTTGTGCTAAATGAATTTGTTAAACCGAAGAATCCAGACTATACATCTCATTTTCTAAAGTTCCCACATAACTCCATTTTCTGATACAGTATCCTTTTATTTCAGTAGCTCGGTGTTTCTAACCTTTATAAGGAACAGAGGTATATAGTCTATTGCATTAAGCATCATATTTCATCAATATGTTTCACAAAAGAAAAAGTTCAGTAACAACTGGTCCAAGATGCAGAGATAGGTTTGGATTCAAACCTAATGATTACACAGATTTTCTTGTGTTATTCACCAGACCTATTTACGGTGCCATACTGAACTGTCATTATCATTTAGCACTAACAGCTCCCTATTAGTGTACCAATGGTTTTAATTTCCTGCTCTTTGTCACCCACCGATCCTTTCCCTGGTGGTCACTTTTCCTCAGATTCATTGTTTAGTAACTTCAGTCAGTACCAAGTTTCATAATATTATATATCGTGGTTTCTGTGTAAGCTCCAGAATGTCCAGAATTCCCAGCTTTTTGTCACCCACCGATCCTTTCCCTGGTGGTCACTTTTCCTCAGATTCATTGTTTAGTAACTTCAGTCAGTACCAAGTTTCATAATATTATATATCGTGGTTTCTGTGTAAGCTCCAGAATGTCCAGACTTCCCAGCTTTTTGTGAAATACATGGCGACCACACTAAGAACAAATCATACACTGGAAAAAAAATTTACTGGTCTCATTTCTCTGAAACACTTCTCTCCCTGATCTCTTTATGATCTTCACAAATATTTGCAAAGGTAAAGCATGAAATCCAATGAAAGGGTTGGAGAGGATATAAAAAGAACAAGTTTGTCAGTTTAAAGCCCCACATCCAACAATGTGCTGTAAGCTGTCTGCACCATGTTTAAAATTGAAAGCAAGAGAGAAAAACATTCTGAACATACAGATAATAAAGAACAAAACGGACTATAAACGGGAGACAGCTGGAGACAGCAATTCTGAAACTATAATCTTCCTTGAGTGTATCTAAAACAGAGCAATCATTTCTCTTCCTTGACATTAGCAAAGCATAACTCTGATTCACTGAAAATTCAGACTTTGTTCTGATCTTCTCTGCGTAGGATTTAGTCCTTGGTGACACGGTAACTACCAACTGCATTAAGAATCAAATAGACAGTTACTCTGCACATGTTATCAGAGGGTAGTGAGGGTAAACAAAAGTATCCCTGACCTATAAAATGTGAAATGAAGGATGAATGTTATCTGCATTATAACAGGAATAATTAGTTAGGAGATGCCATAGAAGTAGAGCATCCTTGTCAGACATAGGAAAAAAATCCTCCCAACTTGGCTTCAGCTTGCATTTTCCTCAGAAAAACTTACTGAGCCCTATTCTGATCATCTTTGCATGACTATAAACTGCACTGAGTTGAGCAGAGTTAGCCCAGTGTATCCTACCATAAATAGATTTGGATGGTCCTACACAAACCTGAAAATCCGGTGAGAAATGAGTTGGAAAGAAGGCAGCGAGACGTCCCATTTTAGGGAGAACCGTGCTGGAATCTCCAACCTGCAGAACACGCTCACAGTGGTTCAGCATCATTGAAGAAGACATGGTAACTCAGGCCTAAGCCAAAGGCAGCGGCGGCAGCAGCAGGAGGCATATTGGCTGAATACTGAAGAGCGGATTCCATTCCCGTAGATATGAAAACAGAAAGGAAACATGAAGCAGAAAGCTGTGGGGTGCGCAGGTGATACAAGGCACTTCACTTGGGAAAATGAGAGAGTCTGATCTTTCAGTATGTGCAAGAAATAACCTTATCAGGACCTACTTTTACCAAAGTGTAAAGCATCAAGCTTTTCATCGCTAGGTAAACAATATTTTGGCAATTTTATTCTGCCAGAAAAATGTATTTACTGAAATCCCATGAGTGCATTTCTATTTTTTCTTATCATATGTACTCTAAAGAATGGACATTTATGTCTCTACCTTATCTTGATGTAATTGATCTATAAGCAGGAAAGTAAAAGACACTTATAAACAACAGTTATATGCTAAAATGCTGAAAAAACACCCCATAAGGTAATACTCCAGCTGTAATTTTATAGTTACATAAAGAAAGGATATCACACAGTGTTTACAGGAATCTAGGTGAATCTCTACACTTGGGGTTATATAGGGCATTTCTCTGGCTCCATCTGTCACTGCAGAAGGCCCTGGAGTCCTGATTACCAGGCTGCTTGAGAATTCTTCAAGTGCTATTGCATTAAAAGCTATACTTCACAGTCCTTGCTTGATAGTGCGAGAAGTTACATCAGTGAAAAAAGCTTTCATTTGCCTAAACATGGGAGACTAGCACCATCTGAGGTATTTCAAGGTACCTAAAACATCTGCATGGAACTGGCAGAGATGATACAGGTGACTGGTGCCCTTTTGGTCTCAGATTTCACTAGATCCCGATCTGTGGGCAAATGAATAAAGCCATGGGCAGCACCCAGAGAAGTCTACTTCTGCTCAAGTTTCTCCTGTCTTCCTTTAAACATGGCTCAACCAGACAAGGTAGCCCTGGCAGTTCTTCAGAACATTAACATTAAGAGAATAAACGTCCAACATTAAAAAAAAAAAAAANAAAAAAAAAAAAAAAAAAAGGAAAAAAAAATCTCTTGCAATTTCATTGTCATAATGGCAGCGCTTTATGAGGACCAAATGTGAATAAAGTACCTCTTTTCATAAATCGAGTTATGATTTTGTGCAGTCAAGTAGTTCCCTATAGGCTTTTTAGATGGAATTTAAGTACACAGATTTGAAACCTTTGTCCTAAATGTTTTCCAACAATGGGGCAAGTATAAGGTACATTTAGGATTGATTTTTTTTTTTTTTAATTTTATTTTATTGATAAAGCATTCATTTTTGGAAAATACTTCAAACTCTAAGTATGCTTTGGAATTTGACCTCTTGGTCATAGCATGCTTAGGTACTTCCAACATTTGAAGAAACTTCATCCATTTATGGTGTTTGAATATATATATATATGTATGTATGTATGTATATACACATGAAACTAGCACATGAAGCACATGAAACTATACAAACACGTTAGACTCTAATTTGATCTCACTGGCAGCTAGTGAACAGAATTAGTGGTTAGGGCTTTCCTAGACCTAAAACTGGTTTATTTTTTTTCTCCCAACTTACCTAACAAAACAAAGCAGACAGAGAAAGGTCCAATAGAAATTGTAAGGATGTGTAATAACTTTACTTTTCAAACTGCACGTTCCTATCACTTGTCCTCCTGTAAGTTATACATTCTGCCATTATTGCACTGTCTCCCTCCTCACAGGATGATTTCTTGCTGGTTGGTCTATTTACCAAGAAATTATATACCAGATTTTATACCTGGGGCATATTATACCAAAAATGTCTCATCTTCAAATCATGACTCCTGGGCTGCAGGAATGCCAGGTGAAATAGAAGACAAGCAGATTTGGAATCAGACAGATGTAGAATTAAGTGACAAAATCCTTCAGAGAAATAAGAGACTCTACCCCCTGATGCATAGACCACTATCGTGGAATTCTAAAATTTCATCTCTGACATGCAATACAAATGTATATGCAAGCAGAATTAATCACATTGTTTTCATATAATACTTTAAAAGTGAGCATGTGAGAGTGAATTTTATTATCCTGATTCTAAAACAATGAAGCTCTCCTAAACTTGGTCACTGCAAAACCATTTTTGGAGTAAGAATTAGTTTGATTTTTATTGTCCTTAACATTAATTTTCACAGCCGTATATTTTTCTATACAAGTACTTCCAAAACCACTTAGAGAGACTGGGAGATAGATGCGTGACTCAGTGCCATAGGTTCTGTTTCATCAAAATATTAATACTAATATCAAGTATATACTAATATCGAGTATATTAATACTAATATCAAGTATAGGGTTAGGTTTATTTTAAATGCCTGAAAAGCAACAAGAGATAAAGCCTGATTTTCAATCCAGTAGAAATTAAAAAAAAATGGGAAATTATACTCCAGATATGTACACATTATTCTACTTATTTTTTAAAACATCATTCATGAAACTGATGAGTAGAACTGGGCCTAAAACCAAATATCTCTGCTTGCATAAAAAGAAACAGGGTTAAGATGAAGCTTCGCCTCCTTTGATACAGATACGGAAGAGATGACTGAAGCTCAGGTCAGCAGTGAAACTGTGTGTGAATACATGAACACGCCAGTCAAGGAATATCACTGAGAGATGAAAAAGTTTGAAAGATGGGAATTAAAAAAAATTAAGAGAGAACAGAGGTAAAGAGGAAAAGAAAATCGTAAAATAAGTAAATCAAAATATTCTAGATGCTGTTGCAGTTATAGACTTTGCTTCTTGGACTAACAGTTCTTTAGTGTTCCTTGTTGGATATTGGGGTACTTAAGGTTATTTCTGAGGCAAGATTTTAGGACTGACACTTTATTGTAATTAAGGCCCTTTCACATCTCTGTAGTACAATCAGTCAGGGTTATCAGGAAGTTTCTTTTTCCTTTTTTAGTTGCAGATGAGCAGCTAAAACTTTATTACTACTATTATGTTAGGTACTTTTATTTAATTACTATAAGGCATAGCAATTGTGTTTTGAAGAGATTTTGGAATTAAAAACAGCGATGAGGAGATAAAAACAATTAAGACTAAGGCAACAGAAAAAAACCCAAACATTTTCTTTGCTCTTTAAAAGCAGAAACAATACAAGTTGTCTCTAAATAATTCACATGTGGTGCCAGGCCAGCTTCTCAGAATGCAGCATTTCCATTTTCATTTACAAGTTTCCCCAAATGTTTCATTAAAATTCAAAGGCTGTGCTGGAAAACAAACTAAAGTACTTTCAGGTATAGAGGTTTGGGGGTTGTATGTTTTTAGCTTTAAACAGGTTACCTTCTTGCCTTATCTTCTTCAGCAGCTGGCACTTATAAATGAAACAATTTTTTAAAACTGCTGAATTCCAAAATTCTGATCACTAAATAAAGGCTGGTGAGATGTGACACTGTTACATTCTGTACTCCCATGGCCTTTCCTCTACTGTTCTGCCTCTTCTCCGGCTCAGCCTGTGGCACTTCATTGCAGAGCCTGATTTTTCTGGTGATGAAGAGATAATGGACCCTCTGAGAAATAAGACACCACGTAATAATGGTCTGCTCTACAGAAGTAGTCCATTTTAATTTCATGGTTGTTGCCTTATCCCACATGATTTCTCACAAGACATTACAGCAGCATCACAATAATGCCACCATTGGTATGTACTTAAAGCAAAGTTAACTTCAAAAGTGTTGTTCTTTTGAATACTTTCTTTCTCTAGGCTGTATAAAGCATTAATTTATAATGATTGAATCTCTCATTTTGCTCCCTTTTTCTCATACAAAAGCATATTTATCCTACATACATGCATGTTCAAAGCTGAATCTGAGGGTGTTTGTTTCAGCATAAGGAAAGGACCTGAGATGAAGTGCACAATCTTCAGTGGCTGATATTGAATAGCAAGACATTTGGAAGAATAACATTAAAAAGTAAAGGTTATTCATGCAAGAAAGAAAGTAAAAAGGAAAATAATTTTAGTAGGGCTTTATATCTTAAAACACATGAAAGATATTTTATTTCTTTAGTGACTGTAAATAGTTGATAAAGCTTTTTGTTCAGACGAAGCTAAAATTTTGATTATCCTTTAAAAAAAATCCTTAATTTTTTTATTATCCTTCTGTATTTGTAATTATGATAATGGCACGTGCACAAAATGATATCTGTCTTAAAAGTACACAGATGCCTACTGCTGCTGTAGACCTATGAAACTACGTCATGAAACTTTTTTAAAGATATTTTTTGACATTTCTAGTATCTTGGTGGCTCTATTTTGTATTTCCAGAACTCTAAAACCAAAGGCTCTTTTGACAAGTCTTTCATGACCTTGCGGTTCATGAACTATTTGCCGCTTTCTGTGTGTTTTCCAGTTATGGAAGAGCTCACTTCAGTTATCAAACAGTATTATGAGTTATTAAAGTCTCAGGAAAAAAACCAAAACACAGCAACAAAACACCACTGCAAATAGAATCATAGAATTGCCTAGGTTGGAAGGGACCTTTCAGATCATCTAGTCCAACCATCAACCTAACTGACAAAACCCATCACTAATCTAAACTATATCTCTAAGCACTATATCTACCCGTCTTTTAAATACCTCCAGGGATGGTGCCTCAACCACTTCCCTGGGCTAAACTACTAAATAGCCATCTGTAAATAAATCATCAAAAATATCAGTTACCCAAAGCTCAATCTGAACATGCAAGTATTTGACTCAGTACCACGTCTCTGGCAGTGGCCAGTAGCAGAGGCTTATCAAATACTAGAATGATGCTCCCCTAAGATACGACCCCTCTTTTCCAGGGATCTAGAGACTGTGTACTTCCTAAATTTGAGTTGTAGTCATACATTCAGTAACAGTTCTTGATAGACTTTAATGATTTTTGTCTAAATACTCTACTATCGAGGGGTTTTGAACTTCAAAGATATGAGCACCTGCATGACAGCTGTGTATTCGCTCTTCTAATCTCTTAACATTACCAACAATATTTTTAGCAATATCTGTTATGTGGGAAATACAGCAAACACAAGTAAATACGTGGCAAAATCTCAATGAGAGACATTCCATGAACAGAAGTAAAAGATATGCCAGTAATTTCACACATACTGTGCAGCTCGTTACTAGCATGAAGGCAAGGAATTTCATACCTGGGGCATACAAATAAATGGTGAAAGGACATTATTCCTATTGTAGATTCCTTGTGCAACCCACTGGTTCAGCCTGAGTGACTCTTCCTAGTGACTGCCACAGTGGAGAGAGGACAAAAGACCATGAAGCCTACTGCTGTCAGCAGCAAAGTGTTGTAACTTGAGTGGTACGGTCTTGTAGATAATTTTAAGGTTTAATTATTGTCTTATAGGGTGGAAAGTTCATTGGTTTTTTTTGTGTGACTTTTTCATTTATTTTAATAAAAAACTCTACATTTTTTCAAGCATTTATTCCCTCTATTGCCCTGTGTCTTGTCTTCCTCTTATTTTCAACATGCTGTAGTGTTGGGCATTTACAGGTCATAAAAGACAAGAGAATGACTTTTTTACATTTCTCTTACTCCTTTATAATCTAATACCTCCCAGAGGTTCAGCTGCTAGAGGAACTATCTACATCCTCCATTCATTTAAATTTTCCAGGTCCGCTAAATGTCAGAATTCTCAAAAGATAAAAAAGACAAGACTTTTAAAGCAGGCTTCAGTTATGACCACAAATCCCTCTGCCAGTGAAGGAGAAAAGGGGGATAAACTTGAGGCTAATTCAGAAACCTGCCTCGAATGGTCGCTCCGTTTCTGGTTAATCTTTTGACGTGACAGTTGCATCAGAAGTGAGTGTCAAATCATGTTTCTGCTTGCTGATACTCGTGGATTGTCTGTCTCCGGGCCGGACGTGCCACCTCTCCAGACACATCTCATCCTCTAACTCCAGGCCCGTAAGAAGAAGAGCTCAGGAAATTTTTTATCTCATTCAACCCAAGGAGAAGATATTCAAAGTGCAAAATACACACTTTCAACTGCATTATAATATGCATTTGAATATATAAGCTTCTTCAGAACTGGCCTTTCGTAACACTCTCTTGAATTTTACATTTTCTGGGGTTTTTAGGGACTTTACAGTAGTCTGCAACATGAAATCCCTACCCTTTCAGCTAAAACGGTGGGGGTTTTGAGTGTCTTGGGCCATTTTTCAAGTGACATTGAGACTGTTTCCTCCCCTCACCAGGTACACAGCAATAGATTTCCTGTTAACATCCTGTAAAAACAGTGCAGTGGGTAAACATAAGCAACTAAAATTTAGTGAAAAGTACCGCTGTGGTTCCACTGGATCTCCGCTTCCAAAGTACTTTCTACGTTGACTTAGTACACTAAGATTAAAAAAACAAAACAACCTAGCAGAAGTGGGGAAAAATATGATGAGAGTTGCTCACTGATCAAATCAACCTACATACAAAGTGGTAAAAGAGCCGTTAAACATAAAAGAATAAATACGAATAGTCATCTCTACCCAATACATTGCTGGTGTGGTCATTCGTATTTTCCATCCATGCTATTCTTTCAGGAATATTCTTTCAGGATCTGCCTGAAAGCTTATTCATATTCATCCAAACCTTGTTTAGTCTCATCCCTCCCTCCACATACATACTTTTCCCCCTTTCTGTGTACACTAGACAGAGATTTACAATAAACCAGACACAATAATTCCTGGATCCATTTTTCTAAGTCCCATCCAGATGTATTAGGATTTCAAATTAATCCTTTACATGCATATTGTCTAACATTATTTATAAGCAGAAACTGGCATGCTTTTCTTAGACCTTGGTTTGTTAACTCTTTCTGAAACTCTTTAGTTTTACTTGATTTGAATAAGCCTAAATAGTTCTATATAATCTGTACATTTTACCTATTCAGAGCTTGCCTGGACTTAAAGCTCTGGTTTTATTAGAGAACATCTTGAATTTGCATGTCAGTCCTTCAACTCACTAAAATGAGCATAAACAAATTGTGGTACTCTGACAAAATACAATGGCACGTGGGGGTAGTTAGAATGGTATCTTTGTAGACAGTGGCATTAAACATTCATCAGGAGTGTAATCAGCCCTATCACTTCAGTTTTTTGTGGTAGTCTCTCTGTAAAATTATAAAACCAACAACAAAGTTAGTGAGATTAAGCTAGCTAAAAAGGCCTAGATGACAGCAAATTTATGTCACTAGAAGGGTAATGCCTCAGTATTCTTTGTCTTGTATCCCACTCAAAAATAACTTCCAAGTGAGGGTTTAAGTATTGCAGTACCAATAGGCATCTGATCTCCTGGCATCTGAAACCCAGCATGGAGGCCACAACTCTCAGTTCAGAGTCTATATGAAAAGCAGAGCAAGGAGATGTAGAGTGGGATCAGATTAGCCCTTCTGGTCACTACTGAGGTTGAGGTCGGAGCCTGCATCTCACTATTCAGCGTTCAATAGCTCCACTGTAGTTCTGCAAAGGTAGAAGTAAGTAACTGCTACTGCATTGACATGAGTTAAGCGATTACACTGGTTTAAAATTTTCCTCCAATATTTTTTGCTTTATCTTCCATTATAACCTTGATGATTTTGCAGAATTGGGGAAAAAAAAGAAGTGGTTAATTCAGCACAACTGCTCTAAAGCTGAGTTCTTCTAATCACACCCTTAAGCTTTTTTTGTGTTGGGCTCTACCAAACAAAAAGTGTTTATACATACTTCAAATAATATTGTAGGCACTTCTGCTGAAGTTTAGTGCCTATGCTTTTCTGTTCAAAAAACAGGAGCCGTCGTCTTTAAAATATCACAGCCAGAAACCGTAGTGGTGGTGTTTTGCCTGTTCCTACACTTACGTCCACTTTTGTTTTATTCATTTGCTAAAGCATTCCAGTGGGGTCAAGAGCCCCCCATATACAATGTTCTCTTCGCCATAGCAGAACTCAAACCCACACCTCCAAGGAACAGCTATAATTGCTGCAAGGAAGCACTCTCTATTCTTCCTGTTGAGGCTGTCACACTTTGCATAAGAGAAATAATTAACTGGAGCATGAATAGGAAACTCTTTTGAGAGCAGGTCTTACATTCCCCTTCCTCCTCAGCGCAGATTCTGTGTTGCTTCCAGTGATTAATGTAAAAAACATCCAGGCAGGAGAGTCTGGTATCCAAAAATCCTAATCCTCCCCTCCTTCTTGTCTGAAATGCTTAAACCAGATAGTCATGATCAAGATGGTTTGTTTTCTTGCCAGTCCAAAGTATTAATTGTATGTGCCCAATGGAAAAAAAGTTTTGACTACTCATCATTTTGCTTAGTCAAAAATTAATTTGTGAGAGTATGAGTTTTAACTTTCCCCCAAAAAAATGAATGTTCAATTCTAGTCAATGCATGGCCTTCAGATAGGAACAACATCTTACACTTCATCCTGAGGTGCTGAGTTGTGCAAGCAATGGAACTCAAGGACCTTTAATGTCTGAAAACGGAGGACCTCCAGTAGGAGGGTTTCAGAATTAGGCAGCAGCTGAAAAGCATTTTGAGTATTGGTGTTTGGGATTAACCACACAAGTAGCACCTAAGTATACTACAAATGATCATTTCCATACTAGAGAGAGCCAGGTAGGATATGGCATGCTCTGATCCTTCTCCAAAACAGCTGATGGGACTTGTTTTTAGGCTCTTTCCTTTTCATTATTATTTTTACTGTGATACTAAACTGAGTATTAAACTGAAGACATGAGCTTTCTGTTTTGAAAACAGTGAAATCTGTAACCACGCTTGTAGTCATTCATTTAGAAGGAAATTTTATAGTCTGGAGGAAGATGCTCACAAAATTGTCTCCTACTGTCGTGTGTTTCACTCTTGAAGGCGACAGCTTTGTTGTTTCTGAAGAAAGCTGACAGAAAAGAAAGTTTTAACGGAATCAAACCCAGTTGTTTTGGGCTGGGGCCATGCCCAGTCTTCCCATATGGAATATAACAAGCATACTTTCAACCTTGATCAGGCTGTCTCCTCTTTCATTCCTGCTCCTTGAGGCATAAGGAACATCAAATAAAATTTTGAATGGATGAGGACTATAGACAAATTATTTGTAGCCTTTGTTTATTGATGATTCACAGACACTTGTAAATATTATTAGTAGTAAATTATTGTTATGACTAGCATTTGCCATAGATTTTGTTCTTTCATTTGTGAATGGACTTTGATTTTATGTGAGTTGCTTTTGGATTGGTAACAAAAACTGATGAATGCTTACCATGCATAATTATCAAGGTATGCATTATTCCCTACTAGTCACAGTATGTCCCTTGTTCTACCAATGACAAAAGTATCATTAAATAAGAATGTGATGAATAAGCCAGTCTTGTCAGAAATTTTTAAAAAGTTTGCAATAAAATCCATGCATAAGTGAAAAAGTTCACCAGTAACTTTGCAGCTGACAGTTATTTGTGAGTTATGAATAACACAGCTCCGAGCTTCAAAGCAATCAAACCTCCATCCAACACTCTAGGCACTACTGTAGTGCAAACATTATGGTAGCAAGAAGGTATTTGCATCAGCGTCAACCCAAGTAATAAAATTTTAGTGAATCTATGGCTTGCGTCATTTCCTTAGCCAGAAACAAAGACAGTCTCCTTCTCATCACACTACTTAGGCATCTATAAGATGCACTCTTCTGATAACTAACAAGCAGTAGAAAGTAAGTTAAAGTGGAAGTCTTCCTGGAAGAATTCTTCACCTAATCATGGTATAAAACTTAAAGACAAAGCTTGCACCTGCACAGGGGCTTCCAGATGGATTTACTGACCCACATGCCCAGGATTTGGCTCAATCATACACAATAGCCTGCTCACTTCTTCACTGTATCCTGGTTTTGATTGGCTTTTCACCCGTGGAAAATCTGGGTGTGTAAGCTAGAAAAAAAGTGCAGTGGGCTTTGGACAGATATTCAGACTGAAGGGGGAACAGAAACCTGGTACAGACTGCAGAATATGACTGCAAGGTAGATGCTTACCTATTCCCCCCTCCTCCATCATCAACAGGGCTGGGTACCTCATCCGTTCAGGAAAAGAGGAACGAAAAGATTCCATTTTGCAAACGGAGACTAGAAAAACTAACACTTTCAGCACAGAAATGTAGAGACAGCAGTTAAACCATACTCTTGCAAATCATTACCTTAATGTTCAAATTCTGCAGGAATATAAGAACATGGAAGTTCATGGGCAGACACGTGCAATTGCCAAAACCGCACGTAACAGGTATTAGCGACTTTGTTTACTTGAAAGGTCTGTGGTTAGACATTTGCAAATGGAAAAGATTGAATAGTATATTATTTTGCTCAGGAATATTTTCATACACACAAAGAAAATACTCACCTGAGAAACGGCACATACCAAACATCTGGAAGAACAAAACTCAGAAAAGAGATAAACTATCAAAAAGGTCTTAAAAACAGTTAAACCAAAACACTGTTCTGAACATGAGTGAACTAACTGTACAATCTGTGCACCTAATTCTTGATTAAGCAAGATTTTGGATCTCTTATTGACTCCTGAGTTTAATGAAACCAAAGGGTCAAACATACTTCCATAAAGTTAGTCATGATCTGTATATCTTCTTGAACAGGATCTTGGGAGCAAACCTCAGAAAATATAGACAAATCTTCCAGTATACAATGGAAATATTTAAAGCTGCCTCTTCACTGAAATCCACAGTAAAATTAAAAGAGAGAGGAGAATAGGGAAGAAAATTCATGAAGTAATGTTTTTAGCCTTTTACAATCTGCAGTTAGAAAATCAGAGATTGTTTAAATCCAGGTTGAGTTGTGCTTATTCATATCAGCAGGGAATGTAAACCTGGTGTAGTAAGTAAGAATACCTAGTTTAGCTAATACACAGCACATGCTGCGTTGGATTTCTTTTAAAGATTTTATTTAGTGTTTCATAAAGCAAGGACCCACAGAGAAATAACCAAAGAATTGACATGCCAAGCTTCTTTCTCTCAAATACATTTTTGGTTTGTTTTCAAAGCAATTATATGAAGTGCTCTAATTGCTACTTACTTTAGGAAAGGTTTAGCTCCGCAAAAATGCAGACCAGACCAAAGATATTTTGAGAGACTTTAGAAAAACATGCAGTGATGCCAAACCGTTGCACCTATGTAGCATTTGGGGTTTCACGGTTTTTACCTCTTGCAGACAAGGGGGAAAAATAGAAGTCTGCAACCTTCGCAGTTGTTTCACTTTAGATGATGCATTCCATTTCATATAAATTTGTTACAGTAGTTAAGCAAAACAATGGTGCTTCTATTTTCAAGCTATGTTATTTTTTTAACATGTACCAGAGCTGTCATGCAGGCAGCCTGTTTGCCTGCTCCGAGAGAAGGTTTTATATTCCAAAAGGCTTCCACCCCCTACTCCCTAATGGTGAAAATAAATCAATTTCATCTGCTGGTAGTTTCATTTCTTCTCTCCTCCCCCCGCCTTTTTTTTTCCACTTCCCTCTCCTTCCTTTGTGGGCCCCTTTCCACAATGCCATATGGCAGCTGAGGGAAGGGTAAAGCAACGATCTGCATTTTCAGCTCCTAACAAAAGATGCAATAGTGTCAAAGAGGCTCATGAATGCATGAGACATACATGTATAGAGAAGCGCCTCCAGTCCTGTCAGGAAGGACTAAAGAGAAGCCTGATAAACCTGACATCGCTTTAGCGCGAAGAAAGGCAGCAGTGCTTCTCTCCGTAGTTC
>VYZM01010449.1:52617-85252 GCA_013398915.1 Dromas ardeola
TTTTTTTTTTTTTTTTTAAATTCTTCGCAATAGCTCAAGTCTTCAGGTTTGGCCCCAGAGGGTAAAATGTTTTCTGCCAAGCATGAGATATCTAACTTCTTCCTCACTGCATGGATTAGCTGAGCTAGAGTAAGGCTTGAGCGTGAAGTGACTTAAAAGAGAGATTCGTTGCCTGGTTTAATAGCTGCTTGATGGGAACTGTCGGCAAAAGAGTAAGAGGGGGCAAATCACAGGGGGTTTAAGTTTTGGATTAGAAGAACTTTCTTTCAATATACTTTCCCTCCTCTTAGTCATAATTTCATCTACCCTGCTTGAAATTGCAAGTATGGCACCTCAGGTCTATCTGGTTGTAGCAATTCTTTTTGCTAGCTAGTAACAGATTCATTTCTGCTAAAATTCTATTACTCCCAGCTATTTCTCTCAAGGATTGTAACAATTCTTCTGAAAACAGATCAGCAGCTTTGCTATAATCTTACTCCCTATAACTGGAACAAGGTCCGTTCTAGTAAATCCTGCAACTAGATGTGACAAGAATAGAAAAATTCTTTTCATTTCCTTCCTGCCACCCAGACAGGTAGTAATGAAAGACATTTTGAAGTTTTCTGATTCCAGACACAGTGTTAATTGCCAGCCCTCAGTGAAAGAATGCAGCCAATGTTATAAACATTTTCCCCTACAGCTTTGACATTAAGCAGGGACAGCACAGGAGGGGTCATTTCTCATGCGTGAGGTTGACAAATAAAGGAAGTAAGTATGGAATAAACATGTAGATTCTAACAGATTAATTGAAAGGGCATTTTCATTATCTTTGATGTTTATGAAACAGACCTTCTGTTTAGATAAATTAAAACCAGGGTATACACTAAAAATTATACAGATAGACTTGAAATGTTATGCATATAGAATTGAAAGAAAAATTTAGGCGGGGTCCATAGTTCCATCTCAAAGCCCCTAATGCTGTATATTTTTTTTTTTCTTATATTTAGGGTGGATTCAGTCTTTCTCAATACACATGTGGTTATGCATAAGGTTAAACTAAAAGCCTCATTGTTACTGGAATGTTTTGCAGCATTTTTCAAGTTACTTGAATTTGGCTGTAGGCAAATATTTATTTATTTTTTAAAAAAAATCTTTGGACAGCAAACAAGCATTTGTTGTGAGCATCTGACATTCAAATGTTTAATATTTCAGCTTGCTTTGTTAAATGTGACTGTTCATATACGTTACGCGGAGTTTTGTTTTCCTCTGATTAAAGGAGTAAGAATTAGAATAGGAGGAAGTAATTTGGGCTCTGAATGCATGTTGTCAGGCAGCAGCTCTAGAGCAGTAATACATCTTAATGAACGTGAAGCGCCTCAGTTCTGAGCTATGAGGAACTTGCTGTTAGGTAAAAATTCATAGGCACAAATTATTAAGCTATATTATGTGCAGAATTTAATTTTCTCTGATCACATTCACACAAAGGAACTGCCTATGGATGCGTTGTCCCAGCTAGAAGGAGTATTTTCAGACCTTTGCCTGGATCAATTTTTTTTTTTTTTCCCTGCTCATGGCTCTGATGAAGAGCTGTTGGAAACAATGTATTTCATGTTACATTGCAGTGGGAACATTTTAGCTGATGAGCCTAAAATTCACCACCTCTGAGCAAATGAGTGCCAGCAACAGTCTCTGGAAATTTGAGTGTTCAGAAAACTGATGAGTGGTGGAAAGATGCAGAAGCAAGTTAACACCAAATTCATTTTGAAATGTGTATGAATTTTTTTTTTTTTTTTTATACCAAAATAGACCGTATTCAGTAGGGACTAGTTTATAAGTCTGAAAAATTTTCAAAAGTCAATCTATACCAACCAAACTTACCGGGAACTCTAGAAGTATATCAGAAGCCTTAACAGTGCCTATTTTGAATAGAAATTATTAGTTGTTAAAATACTTTATGCAGGTGGAAATGCAGGGCAAAGCGAGTGCTTTTATTTTAAGGAGGAAGGTGGACTGTCCCTAGATAAAAGGGGCAGATGAAGGATTCTGTTAATGGATGTGCAAATCTCATCCATCAGATCCATCAGACTACAACCAAGGACTGCTGAAAAGAACAAACACCAACTGTTTTTGAGGACTGTCCCTCTAAACCTAGCCCAGGTATCAACCTGGGACACACAGCACGTGTAGCCAGATTCAGGTGGTGTGATGTGATCCCAGCTCCTGCCCTTGAGACATAATGCAGCTCCTGAGGTGCCGTGGGATATCCGGAATGCAGAAGGGCTCAGAGAGCCTGTGTTTTGTACCTTCAATGCAGCTCCTTGGCTGAGTGATGTTCAGTCAACCCAAGAGAAATTTGTTGCTCCAGACTGATATGGCCAATGAATCTCCAGATATCCTACCTTGGAATAGTACTGCCATAAAGAATTCTCAGAAGGACATCAGTTACTCTACACTTAACCGTAGAGTTAAAGGAATCCAGAGAATTTTCGAGGGGTAGAAGGGCAGAGGAATCTAATAAAATTATTTTGGGGGCCATGTGCCAAATGACCAAGCTTGTTTTACATTCACGGAATTTCTATTTTCAGAGAGATTTGCAGTCAATTTTGACTACTTAACTCCTGAAGGTGAAATCAGACAATGTTTCTCTGAGACATCATTGCAAATTAACATGCTTCCCAGACATCTTAGTTGAAAAAATACCACACCCCACCACCACTGAAAAGTATCTTAAAATGCCATTGAAACCCTGAGAACCTGCCTCATAGTTCTCCTTTTCTCAAACCAGAGTTACAAAGGGATCTCTGCCATACTACTCCAGTTATTCACAAGTAGTAGGTATTTAGCTAGAAATAAAGCACAGAAGTTTCTGCAGTGTCAGATCTCTACCTATTTTCTCAGGAATCACCTCAGAAGTACAAACCTAATAAGTTCCAGACAATTCAGCAGAGGAAATAGTAT
Source organism: Dromas ardeola (assembly GCA_013398915.1). NCBI lineage: Eukaryota > Metazoa > Chordata > Aves > Charadriiformes > Dromadidae > Dromas > Dromas ardeola. The sequence continues at coordinate 55,555 of VYZM01010449.1, forward strand.
TAGAAATAACACATTTAAATTTTTATCCTGATGACCTGTAAAAACAAACAAAACCGAGCAGCCTGATAAGTCTTGAACGTTGTTAGACTTGCGGCACAGAAGTTACATATACATACAGATATGTAGACAAAGATGCATATTCTTAGCAAATTGCCACAGCTACACTGAGGATAAGGGAGTTAGGAGAGTTTATAAGGATAAGAAACTACCTTTTAGTATTTAGCTGGTCTGCCAAATCTATGCTTTGGGACAAATACACACATTTTGAAGAAAAGCAGGCAGTGTTCTTACTTGCACATTTAGTGGAATTTATAGAGAAAAGTGCGGTGCAGTCTTGTTTGCCCAGTTTTCCTGAGATATGAGGCTGTCTGCCACAGCAGTGTTAGTGCTGACACAGGTTATCACTAATCACCCAGAAATAAACCCGTGACATTTTCGAATGTGGTGCACTAATCATCTCCTTAGAAGCCAAGATGCTGCTAGCACAGTGACAGGACTTAATTTACTTTCTCTTCTCCGAGAACAATAGAATTTTATCTGAACATAACATGGCGAGGCAAGTTCTTTCCTGTTAGCTGGGCAGTAGCTAGTGGAACGCGTGGCAAGTTTGTTGTAACAGATTTGAAAATGTATGTGATATAACATATGATAAAGTGTAAAGGATATATCTAGTAAGCCTTTAAGATCTTACCAGCCAGTCCTGTGGGCTGCTGTCATCTTTTCCAGAAGACATCAGACCTATTAGGGGTGTAACAAAACATTTAATTTTAGCATGTCGTATACAGAGTTATCGAGGTTTAAAGTTCAGAGAAGGTGCAAGGGAAGGACCTCAGTAGCAAAAGGCAGATGTGGGAGCAGTCCTGGTGAAAAAGCAAATTAGAGAAGAAGAAGGAGGCATTGGAACGCAGGCATAGTTAGTGTCATGCCATTACTAGAAATTTTTTAGACTTCGTTTATTATATCCATATTTAACCAGCTATAGAGACCCTCACCATATGAGCTTTGGGAAATACTTCCTTCCAAAACTGAGTGGTAACTCACAGCTAATGCAGAGACAAGGGCAAATCAGAACTTCAAACACCAGCATTTCTGAGCTTTAGCAATTTGGACAAAGTACCACGTTCTAATTGTTACTTTTCATTATTCCCAAATGAGATTGCTATGAAAATTAATCAGGAAGACATCATTCAGGTGATGCAAGTTCAGATTTGGGATTACTTTGTCTCTAGATCTTACCAGCCTTCTTCGTTTGAAATAAGATGGCTTTTGGCAGAAGACAAAACTGTGGTGAGAAATGATTCTCCAAGGTGTGTAAACCCACTAATAGGAAAGACAGTCTGATTATTGTAGGAGAGTTTGACTTGGAAGATAACCAAATTACCTGTTTTGTCACAGGTTGCCTTTGCAATTTTGAGCACCATCTTCTCTAGGTAAGATCACAGGAGGACAAAGTCACTTATTACGTGTTTTAGGGGGGTTTAGAAACACTATGGTTATAGATTTTGATACGTAACTAGGTGTCTACATGCAAAAAGCAGGGCATTAATATACATAGGAACAATTACCTCCTTAAACATAGGGTGCTTAGTGTTGGTTGAGATGCTCTAGCCTATTTTAGACCTTCGTATACTGGAAAACATGACAGAGAATCAGGAGACCCATTATCTCCTGGAACAACATCTGGCAGCCAGGTGGAATACCCTGAGACATCTAAAATGTTACCAGAAACCTCTATCTACAAATCTACACATTATGACACAAAATGTCAGGAATTGCTGCTCCTTCTGTATTGTTTTACACTAACGTTTTTTTCAGTGGTGGAGCCTGTTCCTGTCAAAAAACCTTCCTGCATAATACAATTCATTTCAGACTTGCAAGTGGCTAAAGCTTTTTATCCAATACCAGAGTCCTAGCAGAAACTCTATTTCTCCGAGTAACCTCGGCCAGTTCAGTCAATCTCCTGATGCTTGAGTCATCATTTAGTACCTGTAACATGGGCAGGAAAGGAACAAGTTAACGGAATAAGGTGTTGCATCTTAAAGAAGCCACCCTCAGTGCATATTAACTATTTTGCTAACCCTTTATGTTTCAGAGTATTTGTTTACTTCTGTGAACTAAGGGAAGGTCTGATTAAGTAACAGACAAAGGACACCCTGAAAGATCCAGAACAGATACAGAGAAAGAATTTTAAAAGAAATAAGAACAAGATAATAGAAATTTAGAATCTTCCAAAGCACCAACACTGTCAATAATGCCAAGATACTATTGCAAACCATGGGTTTCATGGGCACCTGAAGCTAATGACAGAATAGAATAAAACCTAATTAATGATGTTCTTAGAATCTGTGGTACGTTTTGGTATTGCATCGTTATATTTTACAAACAAGGGAAGTACCTATAGGGCAAATCCATTTTTTCTAGTCTCTGAAGGAAGCAGCTTTTCTGATTTGAATAGAAACCTTAAGTGCTTTTATTTCAGATTTGAGTCTAAAACGAAAAACAAAATCAAGATTTTTCATCTGCTTCATTTGAGATTAGTTGAAATGTGCTATTATGAGTTAATTTTGGATCATCTGTATGTTTTGTTTCAATTGTTAGATTTATCTTGTTTGTTTGTAACATAAGCATAAAGAACATTTGGAAGGAGGAAAAAATGTCAAATTTAAGAAGACTGAAACATTCTATTCTGAAAATGTTAACATGATATGAAAAATTATAAGAGGTCAAAAGTAATTTAGTCAAAGCCAGCAGGTTCCAACAACATTTCAGATGAGAAGTAATGAGATATTTTCCTTTTGGGGTGATGAGCTTATGTATTTAGGGCATAGTAGAATGCCAAAACTATTGCCAGTAATCAAAATAAATATTACTAAAATATATCCCAAATCTGTCTCGTCTAGCTTGTCTTTCATTTTATATTTGAACAAATTTTGTGGGTACGTCAGAGGAGTGGTGAGATATTTTCATCGAATTTCTGTGCCACATGTGCTCCTCTGAAAATATTTGTTAATGTTTTATTTTTTAACCTTGGTAGAGCGGGTGGATGGCTTCTATGAAAACAAAATCTGAAAAATGAAGTAGAAATCAAACCATCCGGGTTGGATTTGGCTGAATAATAAAATGAAGGTATCTATGTACACACCAAGTGTTTAGCTGCAGTTAGAAAGAGTAGATGCCAAGGTCAGGATTCAGCTGCCGACATGCAGGTGGCTGGTCCTATCTGAGCTGCTGCAAGGCATCCTGCCCGGTCTCTGACAACCCAGAAGGCTACAAATCTTTCAAAGGCCTTGCGTCACACCTACCAGTACTTCACAGTCATTGTGAATACCTTTGGGCACTTCACGTGGCACAAACCATGTAAATTTAGGCCGTCATAATATGATTAAGCCCCTTTAAATGAGCAAGGGAGGCAAGCTCATCCTAAAGCAAACACCTACACATGGACAGCCGAGTCATGCCCTGCACTCTGCAGCTGGACTGACAATATCGCCACTGACATAGTAGCAGTTTGGACAGTTATATGTGGATACCAAAATGTAGGTGTTTATTGTGAATTGAATCCCACCTCCATTATTCTAAAATTTTGGTATTTTTTACTAGATCGACTTCATTTAAATGACCAATTTTTAGTACGCCAAAGTCAAAACCAATCTTTAATTTAGTAAGCTCATACCTATTGTTTCTTTGTGGGTTTTTAAAACAAGAAAGCAAAAAGCCTAAAAAAAACCCTTCTATTTTTTGAAGTCATTGGGGAACTAAAAGTCTATCATTTACCCAGCTAAAGATTGGCAGCCACACATGAGAAAACTGATGATGGCTCAGAAATTATTTCCCTAGATCTTGTGCTGCATACTGCAGTCTTAATTTGTCATAAAATTTGTCCTTGTGTTTTCACATATATTGCAGTATTAGGCTTTCTCAAGGTGTTTTGTTTGTATTTAATTGCGTGAGCAACTTTAGCTAGCAACTTACAAATTATTACTTTGAAATACTAAAACCCACTGATAAAACAGGAAAGAAATAATTCACTCTTTAGCCTATGACCTTTTATGATCCACTTTTACGCAGTATATCCCTGTAACTTTAAAAAAAAAACCACTAACTTTTCTACACTGAAAGTTTTCCTGTAATTACAAGAATTTTGTAATTATGGGAAATAATTAAAAAAATTTTCAAGTCTCTAAAGTTTACATAACTTTTTTCCAGTAACATCCTTCCAGGCTAATTTGAATTCTTCCCAAGGAAATTTGCCATGTAGGATCGAATTATAGCAGTAACAATTGCATTTAAACTGTTTATCTGGGTAATCATTATTAGATCGCCTAGTATTCATGGCTATATGATATGCATTTTCATCAGTTTTCTTTCATACAGTCAGCTTTATTTAATAGATATTTAAGGAAGAGCTAGTAGAACTGAAAAAAGGACATTTTACTTAAGACAATTTTTACGCTTATGGTAAATCCACAGGAGAGAAATGTTTCTGGGTCTTAGTCAAATAAATATTTACATTCTTTGAACACATTTTGGATTGTGCTGTGGTCAATACAACCCCCTTTGAAGTTAGTGGCAAGTGGCCCAATTAAAATTGCATAAAAACTAACTTTTCCACTGCAATAAACCCCACATGTTCAAAATAATTTTGTGTTCCGTTCTAAAAGCAAACAGTTGTTTTAAAAGTGTGTTTTCCTTGAAAGAAAATGTTTGTTCCCAAACAAATGTTTCCAGTTGCTCAGCATGTTGTTCTAGTTCATTATTTTTAATTTCTCTACAAATATTTCTCTGATGCGACACTTCTAAAGGGACTTTTCTTCTACCCCAAAAGGAATATAGAATCTCACAAACAGGATTCATTAGGTTGTGATTTATGCCTCTTTCCTAAGGCCAGTTATTCTGACACAATACCATTTTTTCCTCCTTTTTATAGGTCTTGAACCTCTGTCAATGTTTACACAGGAAGAGAGCGTCAACAGAGCATCAGTTCCAATGTTAGTTTCAGTGCCCTGATAAATCTCATTTATATGGATATGTCAGACATTTTCTATACTAATCTTTGGTTATAAGGTTATTACGGTGGAACTCTGGAAAGGAAATAATTTGCATGCTTATCCAGTGAGGTGAACTGACAAAGCAAGCTAAAAAGCAGAATCTCATGAGCTTCCTGTGTCATGAAAAGCAAAGTCGTGAACTCTGGCTTGTCGACGTGTTACGCGCTTTCTGATAGATGTTACATTCACCCAATAATTGCTGCAATCTTTATGGGCAACACTTGAAAATAATCTCCTTCAAGAGCTTGAGCTCAGGTTAAAGAGAAGCCCATTGCCCATCCTTAGCATGGGAATACCGAGTGTAGTTATTTCTGTAGCTCAAGAGATTGCATTTCAACCCATAATTCCTTTTTAACCCTGCCAAACTCCTGCTACCATGGAAACTCGAGGTGTCTTTGACAGACAAGCAGTGAGATTTTTCTCTTAGCATTTTCTGTTATTTCTTTTAACAAGCCTTGCCCACTGCCAAGCTTGCTGTAAGGACTCACAAGTTACTTGAAAATGCAGGTTTAAATCATTGAAAAAGCTCAGATATGACATGAGTTAGGGCCAAATACTCTGATAAGCAACACAACTTGCAGATAATAAATGTATAGTTATTTCCAGGTAATTGATCAATATTTGTTTTCTGCTGGGTAATACAGGAAGTTGAAAGGAATTTGATATTAACTGCGTCTGTTTTGTTAGGATTGGATAAAAAGAAAAAACTTTGCCCCAAGTCTGTTATGAGAATACTTGCTCATTTTTACTGCTGGCTAAATGTTGTTTATTCTTATTATGGTGGCATATTTAGAGAGACTGAATTTAAATATTTTCTTTTTTTTTTTTAGGGAAACAGATTCTTCGTTGCTGATGAAATGATTTTCTTCCTTGTTGCAACCTGTTCCCAGTTATTTTTGGAGAGTAATATGCTCTGTTAGTCAGTTTGCTGTTGAATTTTCTGTGCTTCCAGCTCATAATTTGCATCAGATCTGACTTTCACATGGCACAGCATCTTGCCTCATACCTCTAAGAGAGAGGCAAAATTCAAGCTTGTTTCAACTCCAATGATTTTTGTGACTTTCAACACAAGAGCTACACATGTCATGAAACCATGAAAATGTCGTATTATCCAACTATTCCAATCTTTCATCAGCAAAAGCCTGTGATTCAAGCAAACTTCAGTAATCCTACAGGCCAAGTCCTTGGTCAGGAAGTGGGATCAAACCTGTTTAGCCACAGCACAGCTCCAGCTTTCCCAGCTTTACGATGCTGGGAGAACATGGACCCACCCGCAGTTTCAGGCTTACTTCTGCAGAAAACATTGAGTACATACAGATATACACCCCCCACACCCTGCTTTCAGTTCCCTTAAGGCCTTCTGTAATTTGCAGCTATTACATCAGAGACCCACTGGCACCTCCGTAGACAAAGTACAACTTCTTCATTACAATACAGGGCAGAAAGAATGTGAATTGGCTTTCCTTTCATATTACTGTGACATTTAAAAAAAAAATAAAACTCATTTCAAAACAATTTTTCTCCCTCCTTCCCTCTGAGTTGCATCATTCAATTCTCACTCATCCCTACAAGTCAGCTGGAATTCATGATCTTGCAAAATAAATTAACAGGTTTTGGTTGCCTGGTAACTATAACCTCTTGGTGATTTATTAGGAGCCAAGTGTTGACAGGGAAGAGGTGAATATTCTAATTTGCAAGATATTTGGGACCATTTCTTTGCAGGCTTGTATTGTGTGCTTGTGATATGTGCACCCTTTCTCATTTGTGCAAATGTTAATGCTTTCTTATCCCAGTGTGACAGCTGTGCATCTTTCACCACTGCTTGCATGAATAAGCTGCTATTTACGCTCATACAGGTAGATTTTTCTGCAGCACATCTAGAGACCTCTGAAAATATATCCCTCAAAGTAAATGAATGGGTAAGGGTAAGTAGAATGTGAGTATGTCTTTCACATGTTAATTTTTTATTCTAATTTCTGAGAGTTGGGAAAAAAAAAAAGGTCCAGATCTCTGTATTCCTAACTGTATTGAGTGATAACTCATGCTAGTAAAGAAAATAACTGTTATCAAGTGATAGATTTCCAACTTTCAGGCCTTCTAAAGTATAAAAATCTATATGCTCTGTATTGCCAATGCATTTTGCTTTCTCATCTACATAAATTACAATAGCAGCCCATGATCACGGCAGGTTTGTATGAACACAGCTCCAAAGATAACATTAAACAGAAGCAAGTGGCTAAACACAACACCAACATTCCTGTCAAATTATTAAATAACTAATTCATTAAACCACAGAGCCAAATTAGAAAAGCTGGCCATTTGTGCATGTAGACACACTGTAGTTAGGATAATTGGGACCAGCTGTTGTACTGTTTTGCTTTTGGACGAGATCCAACATGATTTGAAGGCAACGCCACAACATGGAGGCAGGCAGCAGAGTGATGATAGTGTTTCTGCTTCCACCCTTCAAGCCCTTTTTCCTCAGACAGTTTATCTGACAGCTATGATGACTCAAGCTCCGTCCAGCTCATCTAGCAATCATAAACCAGCTGGAATGATTGAACCCAGAATTAGTTGGTGAAAAAACACATAATTGAAATCTCTCCCAGTAATCCATTACTGAGAGAGAGTTTTACCATCCCAAAACATATACCCACTTTCTTATGCTATTGCATCAGGACCAAAAAAAACACAAAAAAACCAAACTCTCTACCTTTACCTAGACTGAAAAGGCAAAACAGGATGAAAATTAAGCTTTTTAATTAGCTATGTTCAAATTTCTGGTCCCAAATGTTTTCCACAGGGAAGAACAAACTATTGCAAAATCTCGTTTTTAAACTTGGCAATTTAGATATTATTGCATAGCACAGTATGAGAGCTCACATAAATGCAGGCTATAAAGGGTACAGCGAGAGTGTCTGAACAAGGCTGCACATTAAGTAATCTTTTATCCATGACACATATTTGGGTCAAAACAAAAAAGGATTTAAGGAAAATATTACAAATCCTACAGTAATAGGTAGACATTTGTGAATTAAATTCTCATTTCCAAACAAAAGGAAAAAAAAAATCTAAGTAGTAACATTGAAAGTGTTGTCTTGCTTATATGCTCTATGTCAATTTATAAAATATACACTCTCCTATCCTTTATAACAACATTCTCATCTGAGGGAAAAAACCCAATAATCTAATTTCATAGAATTACAGCAGATCTGCGGCATTTTAACTGGGATTCAAAGGTGTAAGGAACTTCAAGTGTCTCTGTCCTACAATTTTTTGTTAATACATTGCAGACAGAGAGGACAGTAAGCACTTGGCTCTACTTTTTCATCTGCCTCAAGCAACAGATTATGATGCTGAAGTTGTTGATGTTTTTCTACTTTTTAAAGGACTGGAACTGAATGAAGACTTCCATAAGGGAAACATATTTTTTGGAGAGGTGGGGGAATAAATAAATACAAAGAAATCCCCAAACAAATACACCAAACCTTAAAACAAAAATAATTTTCAAATTTAAAAAAAAAAAAAAAACAACAAAAAACAAACAAAAAAAAACCAAACCAAAAAAGAAACAACAAACAAACAGCCAAAAAAAGCTACTTGTACATTTCAATTTTTCCCCCTTGTTTGAAAAGTTCTTATTTTTCAGCTTAACCTGAAACGTTTTTATTACATCCATGTCTGTTCTTTTGATTGCGTTTTGTCTCTGAAAAATTTGCAGAAGATAATCAGAGGAGGTGGACATGCCAGCTCTAAACTGTAACACACCACGGTACGTTCTGCAGAGACCGATGCTCTATCCCTCAAACCAGAGTCATGGCACGGTAACGCAGAGCTGTACACCACCTCAGCTGTTTACTCCTCTTTAAAGTCTGGAATTGTTAATTCAGGCTTGACACAGCTTTGAGAAATCAGGCTAATATCTTCTTGGCACAGCGCTGCGTCCCATGGAAGCGTCAGCTCGGGTTAGTGCTAGCTTGGGGATCACTGCTGAAAAGTTAGTGTATGAGTGTGCACATGCACATATATAGGGAAAACTTATTGCCACGGAAAACAGCATTCTGCTGTATAAATATTTCACAGCTTATCTAGGGAGGCATCATACAATGCTCGCTGCAAATTAAGTCTCTGTTATTCCTTTGGTCTTCTAAATTAAATTTCTGAGGACAGCTAAAAAGGTTTTTTCCTTGATTAAGGACTCCGAATCCAACCATAACTTGTTACTTAAGGCATTCTCCTCTGAATAGATTAAAACCCACACAACAAAGGCAGCATTAATAGCACTGCATCTGTAGGGTACAGTCTATTGTCAGGGTGGTGTTGAGTCATGCGTGAGGGTCGTCTGAATTAAAAGCCTTAGGCATAAACACACTTTAAAGAAAATGAATGTAAATGATTAAAATTGTATTTTCATTCATGTAACTAAAACCCCAGTCACTGCCGAAGAAGTTTTCCTCACCAAAAGACTTCTCAGGAATATAATCTGAGGTACACACCAAGGATCAACACTAAATACAACGCTACTGCAAGCGCCTAACTCAGCAATTCAGGGCAGACATCTCACTAACATCACAATTAATCTTCCTATTTCCTCAGTTCCTTTTATCTTAGAAGATAAATAGGAAAATACACGGCTGAATACCTATAACTCAAATATTTCTTTCAAAACAAGACAGCCTTTCTTGTAAATGTAAATAAAATTCAAAAGCCATCAGACTTAAAAGGTAATGTTAAAAAGTCTCAAGACATATAAATTACGAGACAAATATCAGCTAAGTAGATCTATTTAGCCCATTTTAACAAGTAGAATTATACATGACAAATCACAGAAGTGCTACGCCAATATCATCTGCCCGTTTTTGAAGAGGAGCACCACAACTTTACAAGACCAAGCCAAGAAACAAACTGCAACCCGGCGATCACCAAAGCAGGCCCTGACCCCATCTCTCCAGGAAGAATAAAAATCCTTTATTAAGCCGTGAAGACAGTGCTTCTGGAATGGCTCAGCCACAGCAGTCATCCTGCTTTCCCAAAGAGCAGCTGTGCGTTCCCCACCTCCTCCTGCCCATCTTCCAGAGAAGAGTCATCGCTCTCTGGTTGCCTGTTGGCAGCCACAGCCCAGGCGGTCAGCACAACAGAGGGGGCTTTTGTGTTCTGCCGCTGCTACAAGCACAGCAGGGAGGGGTTGCCTTTCCCCCCCCTCCCCTGCTGGGTGCTTAAAATGGGCTTTCTGAACACTACGTTTCTTCTTGTAACATGAAATACCTCGCACCCTCAGCATCTGACTTCGAAAGGTTGTCAGATAAACTCTCGGAAACTTGAGTAATAATAAAAAAAAGTGTTTAAACCCCTGTATTTGGTTACGTACTGCAGTAATTTTATGCCCCATTTCCCATTTATTTTTAAATCATGACAAAATTACATTTTCTCTTAGGTTGAGAACTTGCGTTTTACTTCCTTCAGTTTTAAGTTAGGTAACTACCAAGAACTGGTTGTTATATAGGGATGAAGGGCTTAAAGTGCATAGCCTCAGCTGCACAGCCCATTTAGGCTATTCTGGAAACAAACCTGACTGGGGAGGGGAGGTGTCAGGGGGTGGAAATCACTTCTTTATTTTGACAATTTCTGCAAGCGAAGTAAAATATTGCTTTGTCATGAGTTGAAAATCAAGTTTCCAGTGAATCAGTAAGTGGGGAAAAAAAAAAAAAGGCTATGTGAAATGAAACTAAGTTTTTTTTTTTCCTTACTGTGAAGTCTTTGAGAAAAGGAAGGAAGGGAGGTTAAAGAGAATCATGGAATGGTTCGGGTTGGAAGGGAACTTAAAGATCCCCTAGTTCCAACCCCCCGGTGCATTGTCCAGAAGCACCATATTTTGTTTTCATTCTTAACAGGTAAGTCAAAAACTCATGTTCTAGTGAGACCTCTCGCATGTGTGGCAAAACACTCTGAACTTTCGAGGAATCTCCATCCCAGCCCCCTGCTGCTGAGCCTTACTTAGTGCTGCAAGACAAAATTATGGATCCTTCCTCTGTAGAGGAAGAGTATTAACTGCAAGCTCTTCCTTGAAACTCTTCAATGTACTACACTTTTAAAAGCTGGCGTTTTAAAATAAAACTATAGAGGTGGGGTGTGTGTGTTTCAGTATCAAGAAATACTGCTCCTCTGCTACAGAATTTAGATGAATTCTGGACAGACATGTACATTGAGCCTGACGATGGCTTTGTCCCATCAAATTCATTTGTCTTCTGGAAAGCACAAGAACGCAAGGAGATCCTATGCCCACTTCTTCTGTACCATTGACAGTTGAAAGCATGACACGCCTGCAAAAATCTCAACCGTACATACATGGGTTACAAAACAGGAGAATCTCTTACATGTGAACTAAGATCCCGATCTCTCAAATGAGAGCATTTGCTTGAAGTTTGTCTCTACTCTTTCAAGAAGAGAAATCCCTAAGAAAGTGCCTGTCTTTACATCCAGGTTTTGATTAAATAATGATCTCAAACTGTGGCTGATTTTAGACCTCAGCACTAATTTATTAGAAACTGAAGACAACCAATTTAGCTAAACAGAAGACATTCAATCTGCTTATATTTAATGCAATAAAAAGAAATAGTTTTCTAGTATACATCCTACCATATTGTGCTGAAAGCTGTCCATGGAAAGAAATTGCTTCAAAAGTTACTTGAATTTGAAATGAGAAGTTATTTAAAACTTATGTTACCATGAAAGCATGGATTTATTCTTTATTACTATTTAAAAAAAAAATAATCACAAGGTCCACATAGCTAAATGTGTTAAAGATTAAGGATGCAATCACGGATGACTGACTCAGTCCATCAGGTTACAATGCCCACCTGATACTAAATTCCCAGACACATAAAACATGCTCCGAAGCATGTAGTGTTCGTATTCAGCTAAGTAGGCAGGTGTTTACAGAGAAAGCAGGCAGCAGTGCACAGAATTGCACCAGAAAACCTCCAGAACTGTCACTGTTTGAAAGCTTGAGCAAAGGCCATGGCCAACAGGGTGCCCTGAGAGGAGAATAAAGGGTTGTGGCACTTTCTGATGCTCAAAGGGAAGGAAGTTCCCTGTAAGGTCTCCCGTGTCAGGCTAGGACAAGAAGTTTCACCCTGGAAATGAAGCATTCGATTTAGACACGTGTTGTAGAATAGTGCAGCCAGTGGGACTTTTCTACCTCAGTTAAAAAAATAAAAAAAAAAAAAAAAAAGCAGAGTCAAAACAACTGTTTTCCCCTCTTTCTGGAAGAGAATTTCTGAATGATCTCTCTTCACAAGAATCTCTGGGTGTCTTTCAAGATTTAGGAGCTGCCAGTTTAAGAAGATTTCCACATGCAGATCTCAAAACAGCGTATAGGCTTCTAATTCCCTCTGCCCCTTCCCTTTTTAAAAAAAGAAAAACAAACCAACAGACTAAAACCAAACAGCTCTGATGCATTAGTTCTATTACCTGGGCACATGTCTCTGTCTAATGTCTATTTAAGTATCTGGTGAGATGTTTAGCAAAGCAACCAGTTATTTTCCTCGGTTTTGCAAGGGATTTTTTTTGCGTGAGAGTAGACTGGGAGCTCCTGTAACTTCAGAGCTGCAGGTTAGAGCATCAATCCTTCTGCCATTCAGTTATTCTTTTCTCAGGGTAAGCACAGAGTTTGAGAAGGCTTTATCCCTCTACCCTGAGTCACAGGAGGAAATGTGATGGAAAGAAGGCGTAGAGGAAATAGGTATAAATGTGTACGGAGACTCACCATGTTGTACAGCAGGTCACCTGTCAGGCCGGGTATGCAGTTGAGACCTGACACCCCGGTGAGCGCTCTATACGCCAAAGAGGCTTGGCTTCCCAGATACCTAATGTGACACTGTGGAGTTTCCACAGCAGCCTTTGGAATCTCAGGTGCAAGAGACAAATTGTGGTAAGGAGATGCTGAATCCAGTGTCCCCATAGAGACAAGGCTGCCACTGTTCCTGGGTCCGCCCAGTAGCAAGGCTGAGCACGTATTCCCAATAAGTACAGAAAAAAACCCACATTTATAACACACGTGTATACACACAGCCAACCACAGGGATCAAACACTCAACGCAAACACAAACAGCAGCAGTGGCCTCAGCATGTTCTCCCCTCTGGCAGTTCAGGGTGAAGGTCTCCGAGTAGGAAATACACACATCTGTTTGCATCCCTGCAGTCACTGGGCTTAGACAACCTGGTGCACCCAGTAGCTGCTCCTGGATCCCCCGTTTCCGGCACCTGGACATGCAAGCCCCAAGACCCACAGCCCCACCCAAGTAGACACCTTCTCACACACACCAACACACAGATCCAGACTGTGGGTCCCTCCAGTAACTGGCCTTATACGCAGCCTACTGCCTCACCAGCCACCGCACCCTCTCATCTCCAGTCCCTCACACCCAGAGAGAAGTCCACATAAAGAGGTCTCAAGCAGTCCCCAGACTCCATGGTCTCTCTAGTAGCCAGCTCCTGCAGGTATCTCCCTCCCAGACACACACACCCCGGGCTCCCATCCCGCACACCCCACAACGTCACAGCAGTAACATTGGCATACCGCTCCAGTTGCTGACACCAGACACCTGTGCCTCATCACCACACCCCAATGTTTTTCCTTTGCATCCCACGATGAGCCCCATACCCCTTTCAGGCAGCACCCTCCTCAGCCCAAAAGGTGCTCTGGAGAGCTTCTCCTTTGAATCATCGTGATGGGCATTGCCCACGGACCATGGGGCTGACCACCCTTCCTGGGACAGCCTCAGGAGGACCAGGGTGCTCATCCATACGCCAACGTTACTTCCCCCACCTGCCTTTGCTCCTCTCTGCTCCTTTGCCTGCGTGGATGGGAGCCTTTTGTCACATAACCCAACAATAATTGTTGTGAAGAAGGGAAGAGTTTGTGAGAGAAATCCAATTATGAGGATATGATTAGGGTTTTCAGACAGGTTCATTAGTGGACTGAGCAACCGTAACGTTACTTCACATGGAAGTCAAATAACATATCAGTTAAGCTATCCAAGCCACAGGCTCAGTTCAAGCTGAATCTGAGCATGCCAGAGTAAAGTGAATTTCTGTGACACTGCATACTCTCTGAACCATGAAAATAATCTCATTGCAAAGTATTTGTAATCATTTTTGGACACTGTTAAATTTTGTAGAAAGCAAATTAGTTACAGTTATAGAAAAAAATTTGAAATGTCAACAATGCAAGCTTTTTGTTGATTGCAAAAGACATTTTCCATCTGGTCCCAAGCATGAAAATATCCTGAAGTGACCTGCGTACGCCAGAGCTCAGCTGAACTGAATGATAATGTAATCCTGCAAAAGTCCCCAAACAGGGAAAAGCCTTTTCATTTAGGGCTAGATCCTTCTTCCGCTGAAGTCAACAACAGTGCTTCCATTCATTCATGGGGGAGGACAGGTCTCAAAGGGACCCAGTGTAATCACTTTTGATATGCAGATACAGGTACACACACAGAAACTATAGGCTACATACGTTTGGGGCAAATAATTGGCATAGATAAAGAAATCTAGAATGACATTCCACCCCATTGATATTGAGCTTTACAGTCAGAAAACAGCTAAGAAAATTGTGCACTGAAACAGTTTATATGAACTATAGTTAATGAAAAGGATGTTTCCCAATTGCAGGGAGAAGGAGGAAGAGAATTAGAGAGCAATTGCAATCTTAACAATACCCATTTTTCCCCTCGTTATAGCTTAAATTATGTGAAATCACAATATATTGCCTCCTACAACATACACACAGTAAAGGCCAATTACAATAAGTCCTTACAAAAATGCCCGTAAACACACTTGAGGCTCTCCGAATGGATCTTGTAACGTATACCACAAATGGATATGAAAATCTTGCTATCAGCCATTACACCAATGGACTGTGAGAGGGGCTAAATTAGCCATAATAAGAAAACAGATAATATATTTAGATATTAAAATGAGAAAGTTAATATTAATTACTGTAAATCATAAAGCTATAAATCTCACTAATACTGACGTAGTGAGCTACAGCCTCTGCTTTATTTATTCATCTTAAGTAATACTTTGAATAAGATTTTACATTTTTCAGCTCCAGCTTGCTAATTTCCTTGCCCGCGTCTAATTTCTCCAATCTGCTAAATTGCTTTCTAAGAAGTGCTTTGCAGATCTGCAGAGGACACAGCAGATGGTTTAGGAGCACACACTGGTTCTGAACAGGAAGAGACAGTAGATTTCTTGCCACCATCAGCGACGCATGATTATTTTCAAAGTATAATAAAGCACACAGATGTGCTTTTGATGTTCAGTTGAATGCAAGTATTTTCTTCCAAGTTATTTTCTGTTAAACTTGAAGTACTGGGTTCCATCCTTTTACACTTAGTTTTTTTCCCCCACATTTTTAGTTATGTTAGAAACTGCGTGTTCAGAGGCTTAAGTACCTGTAGTTTCATAGACTCACTCCACCCGGCTGAAGGCTGAATGGCACCAAAGAGACATTAACTCGTATGCATCACTTGATTGCATATGCTTAACTAAAGAACCAGGAGCCAAGCAAACCATCTGACCACTCAGATGAGAAAGGTTGTTTATCATCCAGGAAAAAGAGAACGTGAAGTGACCCCCAAAATATTTATCTCGGCTATTACAGTATTATTTTAACAAATTGCTAATTGACAAGTAATAAACCTTGGCCGCCCGGGCCAAGCCTTTGGAAGGATGCGGGGTGTACCCAGTGCCTTGGGGGGAAAAAGGAAACACAGCACCCACTGCTAGGTCAGCCAAGCCACGTATGCCTTACTGTTTTGGAAGGACCAGGAGGAGAAACACAGCAGTGCTTTATGCAGTACCGCTCTTTGGAATCCAACATATTTCCATGTACATGGGCTGACACACAGAAAGACGAAATAAACTCCCTGCTCCTCCTGCGTTTGCTTTTGAGAAGAATCCAAGGGTTTGACATTGCCAACGCTCACGTCAGGTCCCAGCGCTAAGGTCCGGGTAATTCTTCCACGGCTGCATGGAGGGAGAATTTTATTTTTTTTTCCTCCCTTCAGAATCGGTCACAGTTAAGTTCTAAATTCATAACTGGAACATAATTCACACAGCAATTTACATGCACTGAGAGATTATGCGGCCTCACTCTGGAATGCTGCACCACAAAGGAAGTTTCTATAGTTATTTAAAGCAAGCCAGCCTTTCCCCAGCTATTAAAGAAATTTAATCTTCTTATCCCTATATGGAAGCAGTCTTTGTTTATATAAAAAAAAAAAATCCCCTTGCAATGTCCTATTCCCCCCACCATTAAGTTTTCTGCTCTTTTTCACTTTGGCAAAGAAATTGTGAAGGAATGTGAAAAACTTATTAGGTGTTTACTATCAATTACCAGATAATGAAAAACAGCAAGGTTAATGGAAAAAAAGGTTATCCCTGGATTTTGGGTTAGATTTCCCTTTTCCCATGGGAAACCCTGTAAGAGCAGGACAAAGAGGAAGCAATCTGCGAGGTTTCTCAGATGGTTCCAGCGAGGCTGACAGAGGGACAGAGTTATTTTCCACTCCCTGCCTCGCTGAACACTCAGGGAATCTGACCCCCGTACCTTGTAAGCTGTACCGGCATCAGAGAATCAGGTGTATTCTTCAGGAGAATAATTAGTTGAAGCTTACAAGGCTTCTTCCACTAGCTGCTCATGAAGACCCAAGCATCGGCAAGGCTATTATGTTAGGCTGGCTACCAGGCTCACAGCAGAGGAGAGGCTGCTGGTTCCTGCTCAATTCCTCCTTTGGTAAACGGGTGAGAAAGGTGCTAACAGGGGAAGAATTGCATAGATCAAAGGCTCCATAGCAAAAAACTTCCTTGTGATGCCTTTTATGTTGGTTTTGCGTTGAATTTGAGAGATAAATTGCAAGTTATTAAATCTGAATCTCTCTTGGATGTTTTGCTAGGAGTTGTCCTAAATGCTGTGTTTGTGTACAAACAGCGTCCTAACCCGTGTTCCCATTACTATAAAGACAGCTACAGGAAAAAAAAAATTGGGCATCTCTCTCACAAGAGCAAATCACACCCTTAAAATACATTATTCTTTGTTCATGCGTCTCATCTTGGATATTCTTGTGACACCTCAGCACGATTTCAAGGAGAAAATAACCACCTTCCGCGCAGACAAAAGAATATCTGATTTATAATAAAATTCTAACATTGTGGATCACTCAAAAAACGCCACAGTTACCATTAGTCCAAAGTGCCTGTGAATGGCCACATGGCTACAGGTGCATCATCCAGTTACGTATGATACTAAAGCTGATACAAAAATATAATCTTTTTCATCAGAAAGTTTCACCTTCAGCCTTTTGGGTTTTTAATACGAAGTAGTTATTATCCAGGAGTCCTGTGTAAGAAATTAACGTATTTTGGAGCTTTATGTAGGGTAGAATAAGCAGCAGAGAAACCAAGATCAAGCTCAATTGACATTGACACCTTTATACACACACAGAAGGTGAAATCTGATACTAATTGTTAGGCACGCCAAGGGGGAAATAACACCACTGAATTACTATTACATTGTGGGGACATTTTATTTCACATGCCAAGAATTGAGCACAGCTGAGTTCCCTGATGTGAAAATATCTAGAAGGCATGTTTTAATTCCCAAGAGTTTTACTATAGCAATAAAAATTTTAGCTTGATATCCAAATTGTATTTTATTTTCAGAAGTGGTAAGAGGTCCATATGGATTCCTTATCATATCTGTATCCAGCATTATTGTCTTAGAGGTGAAGGGTCGCAAGCCATCATTAAAAGTAAAATATAACCCTAAACTTCTAAAGCCTACAAGTCGTTAAGAAGTAATCTTCCATCAGGCGTTTCTTCAGCTGTAATAACATAAGCTATGTATTTGTTTTTTTAACCCTTTATACCTGTCTCTGCAGCTCAGAAAGCTTACTTCTCTGCTGTGCTTCATGGCCTGGTCAACCATTAATCGAGTCAACCCACATCAGCAGAAATAAACCATCTCTATTCTAGACTTTTTGGGAGCTGACCTGATCTCAGTTTGATAACGAAACAAAAATGACTAACCTCATTCATACGGGCTTTCCTTCTCCCATCCCACTTGGGAAGAGTATCCCTTTGCCTATTTCCATCAGCCATGACAGGCTACTTTTCCCTTGGATATTTGGATTGGAAGAAAGATTGTTTAAGTACCATCTAATCACAATTGAATGACAAAGAGAATGCAAAGAAAAGCAGATAAGGAGGAGAAAGAGGAAGGCAATCAAGCAACTGCATGTAGGAGCCGAACTGCAAGTTTCAGTGACTTGAAAGGCTATAGTATCAGACTTGAGAGGAAGCGGGGGAATCACAGCCCTGATGGGTGGTGCTGGGAATACTGGGAACCAGAGCCATGGTGGGAGGCCAATGCGTGGGTTGGCGTGATCAAAGGCACTTGGTTCCCACTGCGAGCACCCCGACAGGAAGCAGCCGGGGCTGGGAACGCTGCTGGAGGAAGGCTGCTCGCAATAAGGAGAGTGCTTTGGTGAACAAAGGACTCATCTCATGGTCCCTGGTGAGCCTCTGGTGCTTGCTGGGGAAAGGAAGTGTAGTGGATACTCTCCACCAGCCTTGGCTGTTCATTACATCTGTTATCAGTGGCTTTATTTCCATTTCTCTTCACGTGGTTTTCTCCAAGACAGCAAATTTAAACTTTGTCCTTTTTTGTTAGATTCTTGCACAACCCAAATTAATTCATCACTACTTTTCTTCAAGAGATGCTCTGTCCATCACCTAGAAAATCTTTCTCAGTTCTTCCACATTAGTTTTTATATTTTACAAGTGACTATATTGCCTCCTTGACTCGAGTTTTCTATAGTCATTAATAGCAGTGGTTTGGACGTATTTGGCACCTGTAGATGCTGGCACTGGGAAAAGTGGAAAGTGGCAAACTCAACCAGTTTCAGTAATTTAAGGCACAGACTTTTGCTCTCTTTAAAGATCGCAGGCTCAACACCCCATGTCCAAAACCTGTTCTTAATCTCAAGAAACTCCACGGGAATGGTACTGAGCACATTTCCCCGCTTCCAACAGACCAGGTATTTATTGTAGGTAGGCAGTGGCAATCAAGTATCCCCCAGTGAAATAGCAAAAAAAAAAAAGCACCTACCTGCTTTCAGGTGGCTACAAGCGCAGGGCCAGTTTCTCCAGGGAAGCAGGGGGACAGCAGATCCCACCAACTCTCCAGCAAACATTGAGCAAAGGCAAGAAAACAAGGCAGGGCCAAGGTCCAGGAAAAACGAAGAACAACCAGGGCAAGAGCTGGAGGTTAAAAAGGTCCCCAGGCCAATGGCCAGGAGTGTGGGTGGGGGCCCCAGGTGAGGCTGGTCAGGGCCAGTAACACCTATTAGTGCCCCTCAGGCCCTGACACTTGCTACTGTAAAAGGAAATTTAGTGTGAAGTTCACAGCACGTGCTGTGTCTGGAAAAATCTAATCTGAGCATTCTGCCATTCTCAGTCCTTGCTTTTAAACAAAAATGAGCACCAGGAGAGTCACCTGCCAAGCTTTTAAGAAGAGGCAGGTTCAAAATCCAAAGCAAAGAAGTAACAAATCAGAAGGCTGGGTAAAAAAAACCTAAAACAAACCAACATCCTCCCATCAGATCATATCGTACCTTGAAAATCATGTATTCTTTAATTCTTCTGAAAAAGACAAACACTGCTATACTTACAACATCTTGTATATATATAAATTCCTGATACAGACCTATTAGGTAAATAAATTCCTGTATTTTTATTAAGGAAAACTTTTTCCAGCTTTTATACGTTATGAGGAATAATCATAGGAGTACTGAAGGTTTTGAGGTGACATAATACAAATATGGGCTATTTGTAAACTCAGAAATTCCTTGCTTTCATTACTGTGTTGCAAAGTTCATCATGACCAGTTTCAGCACCGATTCTTCTTAAATCACAGTGAAATCTAGAAAACGCAATGGGACCTTGAAATGTCAGATACGGTTCAATCTGTTTCAATTTGGGCGACTCTGTCTTTAAAATTTTGTTTTTATATACTTGAAAATGTTACCAGTATAACTCGTAACAAACCCCACAGTTTGGGGTGTCAGTACAAACCCCCGTTCTCATGTGCGTCTCTAAAGGCAATGGTTCAGCTTAGTAACAGGGTATACTTTTTTAGATTAACAAGTTCTAATGATGATGGTAATTAGCCACCTCTTTTGCTCACTCAAAGTGTCATGGAGTTCAAACACCATTTCAGACACCATTTCAGACATTTCGAACACCACTTCATGCCCCAAAACTAGGTACATCTGTATATCCTAGACCTTTATTAGAAATAGTATTCATAAAGAGTGGTAAGTCACAAAATATTAACCTCCTCAGCTTTGGAAAACTAAAAAAGATTACAGTTTTATTTAAAAAAAAAAAATAATAAAATATTACTCTGAGTTGATTTATTTTTTATTTCTTTCAAATGTGAAGTAAAATATGGATTTAATTTTAAAGGAATGCTTTTCTTACAAACTTTGTAGATGTTACGCATGCCTACTTGATTAAAAAAAATATATATAAAAGAAATAAATTTATTTAGCAGCTTTGGGGACTAGATTACATCGCAAGATGAACAAATAATAATGAAATAGAAATACTAACTGTCTTTCCTTATACTTCCTTCATTGTCAAATTAATAAGAGTACTGATTTTTGCATAGCTTAGAGATCTTTCTTCAGCAAAGAAAACAGTTTGTTATCAAAAACATCTCTATTAAAATTTAGAGCTGTAATTACAAATATGTACTCAATTAAGAACATACAATTAAATTAAAGCCGTGCATCCCGTGGCCCAAACTTATTGATGGATGCTGTCTAGGCACGACTCTCACTCTTCATCTCAGCTGTACCTGGGAGACATAATTCTCAGCTGAAGTAATTCAGACTATTTCTAACCCGGGAGATCTTTCCGGAGAGAAAGAGTCCCTCAAAATCGTCACCTCCCTAGAGGAGCGTGCTTACTGCTGCAGGCAAGCTGCAGGCCTCTTGCTGGTGTAAACCCTTTTGTTTGACGTGATGTATTCATGTTCACGTGCTTGTCAAACCTGCAGTCACTGTTTAAAGCGCCTGGGAACTGTAACAGTGTGACAATGTCATGGCAGATACAACAACCTCGCATCTGGGAAATAATGTTATCTATGTGTGTATATATATATTATGGGCCAAATTCACAGTGCATAAAAATATGTAGCAATATGTTAAATGAGGTTGATCCCCAGTATTGAAGTGCAGCATGTGTTTATGTTTTTGGATGCCTGTCCAGTTTTATGCTTTACATTATTTATTCCTTTCATTCCTTTTGTTTTCCCCAGTCAGACACAAAGGGAAGAAGTAGTATCTTGTAACCAATTAGCTCCTTGTGGGCCATAAGCAAATGTCCCACAGCTGGGTTGCAGACTGCTGTGCGCTACACTCTTTCCACTCCACGAACCAGTGCCCCTCCGCACACACAGGAGGCAGAAAGTTCCCAGGGAGCTTTCCAGAGAGCTGTTTCCAGGTGGCACGTTCGCGGTGCCACAAACACGAACAATAACGTGGCGCGTCCGCTCTCCGCTCCTGGCCCCATCCCCTCTGAGAACACGAGAGATGCGCAGCAACGCGGATGCTGGCAGAGTACCACCCCGCATCCAGAGCCTGGGACCGAGAGCTGCAGGTCACCGGTCCCCACCACTCTGCAGACAGATCAGGAGCTCGCTGTACACATACACACAGCCTCTTATGGCCCCCTATACTTGTTATATATACCCTTGTCCTGTGCTTCCTTTTTATTTTAGTTTCGCTAAGAGTACAATGCTACATTTTTACCTCCCAGCAGGCTTGTGCTCCTCACGCAATCAGCTGCGTCACATAATATGGGGAGATGTTAGCACTTACCCCCAGTTCAGTTCGCTGTGGCTTTGCCAGTTGTTTACAGTGAGAGGACAAAGGATCCACGGTCAGAAAAGGTATCTGTAACCAATCAAACACACATCTATTAAAAGTGAGAAAAATCTTGTGTCATCAATTCAGCATATGCAAATGGAGCAAGGAAAAGTAATTTCTGGCTATTTCTGAAGAAAAGCCCTTAAGTTTGAGGGTAGTGCGCTTTCCACATGGCCCTTCAAAAGAAGAAGATGGCAGAAGAACAGGACCAAAGATTTGCGCAGCTATTGCCCAGCACTACGACGGGAGGACTATCTCCTCTCCCAACAGATTCCACCCAGGGAGGAAGCCAGCGCTTCAAAAACATCAAGTGTTCTCACTTACTAATTTCACTCAGGTCACAATTTGTCTTCATGAAAATCAACATTTCAGTTTGTTTCTATACCTGGCTTCGTTCTCTGTAATTATCCTATCCTTCTCTCTCACAAGTAAAAATAAATAAGCTGAAAAATATTTGCAGTCTGACTGCAAGAGCTATTGTTTTAACTCTCAGATGTCTCATCAGTATTCCTAAAAGTGTAGAGACATTGTGCGTAGATGTATTATAATATGAACCAACCTTTCAAGGGAAAGATGTCAGGATTTGACATGTACAAACATGGGAACTTTCAAAGTTGTGTGTTGGGGGTGTTTTGGGTTTTTTTGCTTTAAGCTGGCTTCTGTCACCAATTCATCCCCCATACGGTTCTTGGGTAAGCCACCTTTTTGTTGTTGTTTTTTTTGTTCCTCAAAAAGAAAATCTATGTACCTATCAATCTACGCACGGTATCTATTTAATCTATGGCAACGATTCAACTTTTTTTGTACACAGCTTTCAGTTATTCACTGCTCGCTGTCAAGACAAGTGCATGCCTATCAGTTTCTATCAATGCACAGTGGATGAATATGACATCGCATTTTTTTCCCGATGTCACCAGGTTCAGTATGTAATAAAAGCTCAGAGTTTAGGCTAAATCATGGTACCCTGGGCTCAGATTTACATGAAGCTGCTCGGAGGGGGGATTTGGGGGCTCTTTCATAGCATGCTGTATGTGCTTTATTCCTTGGACACAAAGAAAAGGTTTGGAATGGTTATTTGGGGCACGCAGGACCCAGGTAGTGTGCCTTGGTGTAAAGGGCGACAATCCCGTTTTTCTCTCTCTCGAAACAGCCCAGGACAGAGGGGCAAGTGCCAAACGCTGGGTGTGCTTTGCTCTGGCTTGGCCACAGGGGCAACATTTTGCTTAAACTTGATGCCTTGTTCTTCTGCTAAGTTATTTCTTATAGGTTAGTTTGCAGGGTTTTTGCATCTCTACTGTAAACTCATTCTGTTGAGTTGCAGTAAGCAATGACCTTTTCGTCAGTGGCAGAGACCATAGTTAAATTAACATTAAATTCCTATTTTAGGAAATCCCTCCAGTTCAGACTTACCATATCGGGCCGGGATAGCGTGAGGACACTCACACAGGTGCAACCTCAAATAAAAACTTATCGATATATCAACTTCCCTTCATTATTTGTTGCAATATTTCACTACACTGGATAAAACAATATGGATTGTGGAGGTCATCACTGATGACTATGTTGATAGTTTCTTTAATAAAAGGTGTAAAGTTTAATAACTGTCATTCCAAGCATAAATTTTTCCTATTGTTTGATATGCATCAAACAAAGCTTATAACTCAGACTGGCCTTATTTATTTGATTGTCGCTTTGCGCTGGTTCTTTCCTTTTTATTTTTATTTTTGCTCTCCAGAAAATCAGTAAAGCCATTACACTAATTGAGCAGAATCGTTTGGGGAAACACTGTAGGGAATTCTGATAGGACATTTAAATACACATAATTAAAATAAAGACGGTAAAACTCATTTGGTTACAGCTCATGTAGTATTTTAGTTATGGAATGCATAGACCATGAAGAGTACCCCTTCCTTTGGCTGTATTTCTAACCAATGTGCATGGGACTCCCTGATCACCAACCAATGCAGGTCAGGTAGAAACAAGAAAGTAAACCCATAAGACTTGTGGCCGCCTCTAGTTGGAAAACAGGATGCATGAACTACCCCTTGATGCAATACAGAAAGGGCCTTCTAAGGTTGAATCTCAACTTGACATGCAACAGTTCAGGCCGCTTTTACCCTAACTATACAGGATGGTGGATGCCATTTAAAATAGCTTAAAGGATAAAGCTGGCGGCAGATTTTCCTGCGTCCAGCCATCCTTGTTTAGGCATTAAGTAAGCCTTGTGGCTTGCTTGCGCTGGCAGATGTATGCAAAGATGGTCATAGCAAAGGCAGTTCTGGAGCATACAGTACTTGAACAGTTACATCAAGTGACTATACTCTTCAGTACCGCAGAGAAATTAAATGAGCAGAAATTCATCCATTGTCATTAAAGTCACGCTTTAATAACATTCCAGCAGCCAAACCAATTTTGTGATGTAAATAAAAATACTTATGAAATGTATTGTGGCGTGGCATGGATTTATTCAAGATTTGACACAATACACTTAAACCTAGTCTTCATGAATATGGACACTGTGAATGCACTGTGCTTTATAATAATGGGGCCTTGTACGCTATAGATTTGAAAGCTTGCTTTGAACTCCTTGAGTTTATATAGTGTGAGAGAGATTATTACGAAAGCAGTAATGAGAACAAGAGCAAAAGGGGGGAAATAAGATCTTCTGGCAGGATTCAGTAGCAGTTACTTTGTCTTCTCAGTCTACGATTTCTCAAGATTCTGTTTTTAAAACCAACCTTTCCCAGTCTGGGTTTTTAAGGTTTTTTTTTTTAATTGCACGTCTCTTACATAGAGAATTTCCTCCTTTGCATTTACATCTTGTTTTTTCAAAAGCAGATCTCTTTCACAGTATGAACTTTCCCAGTCAAAGCTTCATAACTCATTTTTGTAATTCTATGCCTATCTCGCACACATCCCCTAAAGGAGATGTTCCCAGGGTACTTAAATCAGCTGTAGGAGTCAAAGTTGCCTTCAGGCTAAATCTACTCTAAGACAAATTTCATGGAAAAACTACTAGTACTTTTCACAGGCTACGAAACTATCGTGACTGCTAGAGTTTCAAAAACAGAATAGCAAAGAAGCAGAAATTCTCATTTCCTCATCTCCAGTGACAAAAATGAACAACAACAACAACAAAAAAAACCCAAAATAAAAATAAAACCTGCACGCGTATTTCACTATGTTTCTAGCTTAGAACATTTAATGTTGAAAAGACGAAAGATATGCACAGCATGTTTCATAACAACATTTTCCTTTAGATTAAGAAACTTTTTTTTTATTATTTGTTGAAGTGATTCACCCTTGGGAAAAAGGAAAAAAATGGTTTTAACTGACAGAGAAAAATAACGTTGGTGCAGTCAACGTTTAGAATATTGGTTTTACAGATGCAAATTAGTTTGAGAATTGCAAAATCGAGAATTTTCAATCTTTTTGATGTGCTCTGTACAACAATTACAACTTCGACACAACCTAGTATTCAAATGTAAATGCTACTGTATCTATTAGTAGCTGGGTCAAATGTTCGTGTGTGTTTTAAATGCTCAGAGTTAGAACACTGTTGATCCTCTCTCTTAATTCAAAGCCAAGCTATTTTAATGAAATTCTTGTGTTATTTTCCAGTAACAACAGGCTTAATTTAGTACAATTTTTTTCTAACATGAAAGCATACATTTTGTAATTAAGTTTTCACTACCTAATTATCATTTCCATGAAATTGTCTGTGAAATTAGTAGGCATAAAATACTTTCTACAGTGCCTGAGTGGCTTAGAAGAGTACATCTCATTTTCAGAAGAGACTGAAGAGCTCAGATCATACTGACTTTCTGTAGGGCAAAGACTTTTAAGTCACTCGGGCGTTTTTGTCAATAGCAGCTGATTCAGCATAGAAAACATGAAATGCCGAAATCTCTCTGTATTAGAGCCTCATTTATTGAAGAAGTTACTGTATACCATTGAGCTTTAGATTAGGCTCATCCACGTATCAAAACAACACATTTATAAGTGGTCTGAACATTTTTGTGCATTTGACAGCTGAAAACAGCCACTGGTCTTTTGACGCCAAATGCTAATCAATAGCGTAATTACTGTTAAAAAAATCAGAGAATGGTTTAGGTTGAAAGGGACATTAAAGACCATCTAGTTCCACCCCCCCTGCCATGGGCAGGGACACCTCCCCCCAGACCAGGCTGCTCAAAGCCACATCCAGCCTGGCCTCGGACACCTCCAGGGATGGGGCATCCACAGCTTCTCTGGGCAGCCTGTTCCAGTGCCTCACCACCCTCACAGTAAAGAATTTCTGCCTGATATCTAATCTAAAGCTACCCTCTTCCAGTCTGAAGCCATTACCCCTCGTCCTATCACTACATGCCCTTGCAAAAAGTCCCTCTCCAGCTTTCTTATAGGCCCCCTTCAGATACTGGAAGGCCACTATAAGGTCTCCCCGGAGCCTTCTCTTCTCCAGGCTGAACAACCCCAACACTCTCAGCCTGTCTTCACAGGAGAGGCACTGCAGTGCTCTGATCATCCTCGTGGCCCTCCTCTGGACTCGGTCCAACAGGTCCGTATCCTTCTTGTGCTAAGGACTACATTTGGTAGCGGCACTCCAGGTTGGATCTCACCAGAGCAAACTAGAGGGGCAGAATCACCTCCGCCAACCTGCTGGCTGCTCTTCTTTTGATGCAGCCCAGAACATGGCTGGTTTTCTGGGCTGCAAACACACATTGCCAGCTCATGTTGAGCTTCTCATCCACCAACACCCCCAAGTCTTTCTCCTCGGGGCTGCTCTCAATCCATTCTCCTCCCAGCTTGTATTTGTGCTTGGAATTGCCCCGACCCAGGTGTAGGACCTTGCACTTGGCCTTGTTGAATTTCATCAGGTTGTCATGGGCCCACCTCTCAAGCCTGTCCAAGGTCCCTCTGAATGGCATCCCTTCCCTCCAGCATGTTGGCTGCACCACACAGCTCGGTATTGCCGGCAAACTTGCTGAGGGTGCACTCAATCCCACTGTCCACGTCGCAGACAAAGATGTTGAACAGCACCGGTCCCCGGACTGACCCTTGAGGAATGCAGATCACATTATATGGTATCTAAATGTATACATATACAAGAAAATCTTAAGAGAAGATATAAGATCAACCCCAGTATGAATATATGTAAGCAATACCATGAGGGGAAGAAAGTAACTATGGCAATGCAACTAAAACCACTCAAATGACTGAGAAATTGAGTCACAGCAGAGGAACATGGCTGTAATTACCTCTCTCAGCCACTTCTGAGCTGATGATGACCCAATTTTATTCATCTGTTACCATCCTGAAATACAGTTATTTTAGCAGTGACTTTACCCTTGTACCCCATCAAGGCAGAAAAAGATGATGAAACTTAGTGTTAGAACTGGAGATTGTATCGCTCTTCAGCAGTAGGTGCCTTGTGAGATTCTTTGTCTGAAATTATTTTAATTTTCTTAAACCTAATTCTGTTCAGATTAGACCGTTCTCAGTCCCTTTTTAAGTTTTTGTGTCCCAGTTTTGTGTATTGACAATTCCATCTTGCCATTGCCCCTGTAAGCTCGGACTAATATAACAAGTAAATATTTGGAATTTCTGGAGAAATGGAAAAAGAACAGGATCTTCTGTAAGCAATTATTGACACATACTAATACAAATGAAAACTTTAGAGTTAATTATTTTTTCCATAGGCCACAGTTGAGTGGTAAGTGTTTATTATGACTTAGACCTTGCAAAGATGCCTGCTTTCATGTATGTCTGCATGGAAATAGAGAGAGTTCAGCTGCTCATGCCAGAATGCTAAATGGCTTGGTTATATGGATCATTTATAAATCTAAATGCATAATTTTTATATCTAGATCTTTCCTCTTTTTTTTTTTGTCATTAAAAAAATAGTTTTTTGACAAAATGTTTTTCACATAAAACGTTTTCTTTTCTTAGAAACTTGGAATTTGTCATTGAAATATCAGATACATGTCCCCATGCGCACACATCCACCAACACAAGAGTATTTTTCTTGTCACAAAGAACATCCAGGCATAGTTACTCTCTTATATGCTTGGCTCAAAGTATACATAGTGTATAAATCAAATTTAGTTTTCACGGTAGATACATCCACGCAGAATCAATGTAATTGTGATACAGCCTTCCCTGTAGATATGAATTAATGGTGGAAATACTGGCACAACATTAATGATAATATCCCCTCTCCTCCTATTCCCAAGATCATAAAAATGTGTTTCTCTCTTACTCTCATGTAGGGAGCTCCTCAAACCTCAAGAGACCCAACTTGAAGAAATTCACTAAACAGATTCCAGGCTTGTTTTTTTTTTTAAAGCCCCATATCAGGGTTCCTGAATAGTTTGAGTATGGTCTTGAATAATTCCTTCCCAAACCTTTGTTGTTTCATCAGATAGTAGATTTCCAAAGAAGTCTGTCTCTGTTCCTCAGCTGGCTAACATTATGTCTTGTACATTCTCATTCCAGAAATATGTTTCTAATTAAGCCACATAATAAGAGTTTCCTGTGCAGGGGAAGAGATGGGGAAAACAAACAGTTTTGAAAGTGGAAGTTTTATTCCATTTAGGCCTGTTAGACTCAAGCTTCCTTCTGTTTAAAATAATGAATACGGAAAACGAAAAAAATAATTAAAATAAACATATTTTTGTTCTGCAACGTGATCTGTAGACTTACTTGTGGCAAGGAAGAGAATCCCGCCACACTTCCTGAAATAAAATATAAGACCTTCCACCAGTGAAATTTATTTTCCGCCACTGGTGGATAAGAAAAAGACTAGAAATATTTGTCAAAGGGAGCTTCCTCGCCTGCTGGCTATGAAAGCTCATACTGGAGCATTAAGTTAGAAAATAGATTGTTGTTTCATTATTCCATCCTTACAGCAGCCCTTAAGGGTGGCAACAGCCCTTAAGGGTGGCTGGGTATAAATTCCCATCCTCTGAGACTTCTGAAAAGATGTTGACTCTAAATCAACTTTCTACCACCCTTCTGGCTTTGCCATCTTCTAGTCACCTACTAACTGTTAATATGTTTTTTACTTTCCTCCTCCTTTGAAATGCATTTCTTAAGCAAATCAGCAGATGCTATCCCTACTGAAAAAAAAAAAAAAAAGGGAAAAAAGAAACAATAAAGATGTCCCAGTGCCTCAGGATCTTTTTCGCAATACATGCTGCATGGTCTCTTTTACTCTTTCTTCTTTTTTTCCATTTCCTCAATAACAGTGTTTGTTAACTAAAAAGGTTTAAACCATGTCAGATTTGGCTTGGGATTTACCACAGACAGAAAGTTCATTCAAATCTGTGGTTAGTCTGACAGTGTTTGGAATAGGAAGCTAAAGGAGAACATAAGTTGTTGCAGTTGTTTTCTCAATCAAAAGGAAAGCTAGCAGAACTTGCTCATTGCTTGTGTGTTCATGAATAACTTATTCAGAACATTGTGTTACTGGAAAAATATCCTCTGGGCTGACACATAACCACATGTCACTGTAGAGCCAGAAGTTGACAACGTCAAAATGAAAATATTGCTCTTTTAAAAAGTTTATTTTTAAAGGAGCAATAGTTTTATTTTCATAAGTATCTCATGATCCTAATAATATTAGCACAAAGATACACAAACCCTCTTTTTTTT
>VYZM01010449.1:94516-124681 GCA_013398915.1 Dromas ardeola
TATAAAAACCAAAAACCAGGAAAGAAAAAAAAAAAAAAAAAAAAAAAAAGGCAAGTGCTTCCCCTCCTGTAGTTTCACACACAGAGTTATTCATGTCTAGTGCCTCACCACTCACAAATGACAGCTTTTCACCAGCTTTACTGAGGAATTGATTCTTTTCTCTTTCCATATAAATTAAAAAATATATTTAAAAAAGCAACGCCCAGCTGGCATATCCTTAGGACAGATTGCCCGAGGACAACTTTTTAAAAACTTTGTACGGATTACATGTAAATTAAGGAACTCATTATGCTTGATGGTGAACATTCGTACTGCTGTTTCTAGACAGAAAACTTTGCATCTTTGTAAAAAAAAAAGAAAAGGATGCATTTTATGGCTTAGTTGCATCGGAAATGAGATCACTATCCCTTTTTTCAAGGTAGGCTGATGTCCTCAGTCTCTATAAATGTTTATGCATCTTTTGGTTTTGACCCACTAAACTACACTATGAATTCCAAAGGCAATTTATCTCATACATAAAAATTACCATACTTTTTTTATCTTCACCCATATAATAATTCCATTTAAAATAGTAAGATTATTATACTTAAAAAATAAATATTTTCTACTGAAGGCCCAGGTATTGCACTTTATCACTGGCACTCATGTTACCTTTCTACCAAATTTAATTTCAGTATAATTTCTCATGCCAATGAAGTTATTCCGTGCCAATAAAATTCCACACATGCTTGTAGTATTGAGTCTTGAGACCCTGATTTTCTCAAATATTTCAAGTCCACAGTTTATGCAAGCTTTGAAAATGAACTGCTTCCAATAATTTGCTTGAGGAAAGATGGTACAAGTCATTAATCATGGCAAATATATTTAGTTACTGCGGACGTTAGCTGAAAATTCATTAACTTTTCTCTCTGGAAGAGTTGCTATGCTCAGTAACATTTTGGATGTTTATATCATAAGGTAATTCCAATATTTTGATTAACAGTCTCTTTGGAAAAAAGCTCAACAAGATTTAACAAGAATTAAAAGTCTAATTCAAATTTGCCAAGTCCTTATTCCTGATCGCCTGTTTAACATTCTTGCCTTGAGTCCACTAGCTGTTAGCCTAGGCATAATACAATAAACAGTCATTAATAAATAATACATCAATATTTATTTGCAATGATTTTTCTAATGAAGGGCATTGCTGGGATCTGGTTTATAGACCAGCCTACAAGCGACTGCATTGTCCTGAGTTGAGGGGACTCTTTTTTTTGGCATAAGAAAATGTTTAAACAGCCAAACCTTTTGATATACACTGTTAGCAAATGCCTTAGCTCTGAACAACTCACACATCGCTTGTGGGAGCAGAATCAAACGTTCCCATTTTTAAATTTCAGTTCAATTGTTTCTAATTAGTTTGCCATGTTCTGCTTTCCATTAGAACTTTATCTTACTCACGAGTAATTTTGGTATTGACAGATTCTCATCTACCTCATATCAAAATGTCAAATCTTTCCATCATTTGTTGTCTCCAATAATTTCAGATATGACCTAACACACAGGGATGAACTCTGACTCACATATACCAAAATGCCAAAGTACCGGCATGGATTGGGGTGAACTGGGGGTGAATATATTGCCAAATTGTAAATCAGCTGGGCAATATTTCAGTATAAAACTTGAAAGCTCTGTCTTAAAGATTTCTATAAGTGTGCACTGGTGGGTAGCAACCCTCATCATCCCTGGCTAGAGCTCTCTCTTGTCTTCACTACCCTCGGTCCAAAGACAATCTGCTTCCACCCAGTTCCTACCCAGTGGGATGATGTGGCAAGAGTTTGTTTTTATTACGTGTTTGTATCACTCCATTAACAGTGGGGTTTCAGTCCACAGTGGGACATCTAGACACTGCTGAAAGACAAAAAATAACAAACAATAGTGCCTTCAGGCTTAAAGATTCAGTCCCCAGATATTCTCGGAATCACTCAAAACTGCAACTACTGAACAACTCATGCAACACCAGATAAACCACAAAAAGAAAACAGTGTCAAATGGAGAGAGGAGGAGAGGGGTTGAAAAATTTTTCTTACTGAAGATAGTGTTTAGTTGTTGGATTTTTTTTCTTTTTAAGCCTCATAAACCAATTCTAATACCCATTGCTTCCAGATTTCTAAATGGATTATAAATGCTGGGTTTGATTTAAGCATATTTAAATGGACAGGCAGCCTACTTTTAAGAGGCTCTGTCTCAACTGATAGGCAGTACATAATGTAGTTGTCATGACCATCCTGCAGCCATATCCCCCTTTTATTGGAAAACAGATGCGGGTGTACCTGCATTAGTCTGTTTTTCACTTTGTTAAGGAATCGGGAGGATCTAAGCCACAAGCATCACAAGCCCAGGAGCTCAGATCTTGGTTTGCGATTTAACATTCATGTCAAACTTGCTGTATTTAGCACTGATTTGCGAAGATGTGAGATGGAAATAGTGATGAGTAGCATGTTCTCCCCCAGGCTTCTCAGGGCTTTGGGGCTGCTTTTTTTCAATGGGCTCCTCCCTGGCAGCTCAAGATTGTTAAATACCTGGACACGTTGGAAGACCAGCTTTTCTATCCCTGTCTAAAAATAGATAGAAGATTAGCAACAATAATTTAAAATGGACTTTGTGAAGACAGATTAACTATAGTTCACATTCCTTTAGTGTCATTTCATGGGATCTGTTTGCATGCTGATGAATATGGAAGGGGTAGCGGAGAGTTTGCAGATGTTGTTTGGTTCCGCCCAGACTGTAGTTTGAACAGAGATTAAACTTGCACGAGTGCGTAAGACTTATGGAGAATATCAATAGCTCATTGACACCCTCAAATGGTAGGAACCTCAGCTCCTCCTCCCATCTAGTAGCCATGATACCTTACTCAAACAGAAGTTATAAGAAACTACAGTTGAATCCTCACTACCAGAATAATTGCCTGAAGATCTTTTACGCATTCCTTAAGGCTGCTTATTCAATACAGTCCTAACCCAAATGGTTTAGAGGTTTGGCATTAACATTGCAATACAAGAAAATAATGATTTTAGGCTTATTACTATTACCAACATCGGCGAGTTACTCTTTAATCTGGGACTAATGTGCTAAAACCGATTTGAATTTTTAGCCCCTCAGTATAACACACGTTCTAGCCCGAATGAAAAGCTCCTTTTGAATGTTACTCTGAACAACTATTCCTATCTTCAATGGTGATGTTTAAATCTTGTCCTTATATGCTGCATTTACAAGTTACAAGACTGGTACTATTTGCATTACATCGGACATAAATACAAGTATTTTTAGTAACTCAATAACTTGATTAGTTACTTAAACTATCACTACTAAGATTAGAGAGGACATGAATAGAAGAACAATCTTTTTCAGTAATTCAATTAGTAATGATTAATGATTTCTACATAAATTTTCTTTTATTTATATTCACACTTGCCTAAAGAATGCTGGC
Organism: Dromas ardeola; assembly: GCA_013398915.1. Lineage (NCBI taxonomy): Eukaryota > Metazoa > Chordata > Aves > Charadriiformes > Dromadidae > Dromas > Dromas ardeola. Next base: position 97,983 of record VYZM01010449.1, read on the forward strand.
CTTTTAATTTTTTAAAAATAAATTGAAACAGAAAATGCAAATCAAGTGTTTTGTTGTCTTTCAAATAATATAATGCCTCTCAAATTTGCTAAAAGTATTCCTCTTAAACAATATATAATTAAACAGTAGAAATTACTGCCATTATGCCAGAAAACATATTGATTTTTTTTTTTAACATGAAAAGTAAGATGATGGACAGTCAACGCAATAAGGAACTTTTAAAAAACATTACATATGGAAGTGGAATAGGGCATAATATTTATTTAATTATGAAATAAGATTGTATTTTATTTGCTAAAAAAAAGGAAGTATTTCAGGGGTACGTATTACAAGTCATCAAAAAAATAAAAATCTTCAGTTATCCTGCTTTAACTTCATATTTTTCTTAGAAATATGTAAATTATATGCTTGGGAAAATGTATAGGTTTCTATCAGAAAAATATATAAAAAATTGTAAAGCCTAACCTCTTATTTTCTATTTGTAAAAGAAAATAGTACAAAATTCCAAGGGCTTTTGTAATTCAAACCAGTTTTGAAATTGTAAATATGGATATTTTTTCCACTGGAAAAAATCCTTCTTTATGTCACTGAATTTTATTACATACTTTTATGTTTCTGAACGTAAATGAACACTAACTGACTAAAACATACATGTATGCCGCAATAATTCTCTCTCACCTTCTATTCTCAGCTTTATGAGAATACATTCTCAGTAAGAGAAACTGATTTGTTGTGTCAATGCCTATGAAAATAAGCATAAAAAAATTTATACTATCCATATTTTTGCCAGTTTCTGCTGATGTTGCATTTACTTAAAATATTATCCAATTTATAGGATGGTATCAGCCTTTTTAGCAGTACAAGTATAACACCATTCTTAATAGCCTGATTCATATCTATACATTTCTCTGCCGTATACTTCATCTTATTTTCATCTTTTTGCCTTTATCTACTTCTGTGTAATAAACCAATTGGCAATCTTTTGAGAGAAAAATCAACAGGTACTTAAACCTTTCATGATCTGGAAGTAAATAATTAAATGAACATTTGATGACTTACAGTTGAATAGTCACAGAGTGTTTAACTGGAATGAAACCACAATATTTATTTGGTTGAATTTCTAGTTTAACAGTTTACAATTCCAATTCATGTTTTACAGGCTACAGAAATTTATCCTTATTTCCCAAATGGTAAAGAAAGATATAAATATAAAGTAATATAAATAAAAAGGGGTAGCTGATAAGCATTTAATGACCTTTCATCATGCTATTGTGAGAATAATCATGCCCATCCCCTGTTTTCCCAAGAACTCTTCTCTTCTGTCCCCATTAGGAGGGTTCTAATGTGACCACAACTGGAGCTGTCCCCATTAGGAGGGTTCAACTGTGACCACAAAAGTGAGAAAGACTAACCCACAATATGAATTTTAATTTTCAGAACATTCTGATCTGGATATTAAATAGCTGTTTCCATTAGGCTGTTCATATTACTTTTAATGACAGTTGTATTCTATGGATATAGAGTTGGGATTTGGTTTTGTTTGGCTTTGGTTATTTTTGTTTGGGTTTGGTTTTGGGGGTTTTTGTTGGTTTTTGTTGTTGTTTTGTTCGTTGGGGTTTTTTTTAACCCCAGGAGGTAGAACCATCTCATTTATTTGATGTAGCTCAAACTATGTCAGTTTTGATGATATTCTTTCCCTTCTGCTCATTGCTGCTCAAGGGAAAGACTAGTGGTAGGTACTCATCTCCTGTGGTTAAGGTGACCATGAGCTTCCCTGAACTTCTCCAACAGATTGAGAGCAGCCAGCTAATTGAGACACCAACAATATAAACCTCTTCTGGGATCTCCCCTAGCTTCACACAGGAAAGCACCAGTAGAGTATGAAACCTTAAGTAATGCACTGGGCTGTCCTTTCATTCAAAAGTATCCGAGATCAAAGGCAAGCCTTCCCCAAAACACAGAAATAATCAGTTAATCAGTTTGGCCAGATATCGTAGCTGATATAAATCTGCTCAGTTATTATAACTTCAAAGGACACAGCCATTTTGACACAACAAAGATCAGACCCGTAATACCTCATAAACTGGTGAGACTTAGATCTTGCAGACATCGTATGGTAACAATTGCAAAAACATTTGTTGTCCAGAGCCTCAGAGAAGAGTAGACTATCTTTGCTATTAAAAGACGACTCCAGCACAGTTTGGCTTACTTCACCCCCACCATGTTACATTTCAAGATGCCAGAATAATTCTTTCACCAAATCAAACAAAAGAAGGTTTCGTTAATCTTTAAAGCCGATAACTAGTTCACTCCAGACTTTTCACATGCTAGGGTGAATAAATTGCATTTTTTTAATATTTTTTATGTCTGTTTCTTTGTCCTACTCAAGTGTGCATACTGCATATTATTTACAGTGACTGTATGGCTGCTTGGGACTGCATTTTAAAAAGACACTCCAGCAAATACCCTCAGCAAAAAGAGAGGGAGTGTAAGTATAACTGTGCTTTCAAAAAAAATTAAAACCAAAAACCCAGTCAGGTGGCCTGAGAGTAATCTGCCAACATATTTAAAAAATACGCAATTAGAAAAAAAACAACTCAAACACAGATAAACTACTTGCTCCACAGGTTAAAAAAAAAAAAGTAATGAAAAGAAAACACTTAGATTCTTTTCTGGCAGACGTAGTTACGCCTGTAGTTGGGTGATTGAAAAAAGGCTCACAAAATTACTCAGTGTTGAATTGCTGCCCACATGACCTGGCTTTGGTGGCAGCGGTTACAGGAATTTAACTTCAAAAACAGAATAAAAAAGAGTGTAGAGAGAGAGACGCAGATCTCGTTTAGTTTAAAACTCTGTGATTTTTAGCTGTCAGCTCTTTAAGGAGAGTCAAAAGGACTTTTCCACTTTTACAATTAAACTTTGATATCGCTTTTATGATTTTCTGACTACCAGGTCAAAAGAGCTCAAGTACCATAATATTTTTTTTATTATTATTTGCAGAATTTCCAAATTGCTGTCAAGTATCCTCTTTGGCACATCACCCGCTGCCCATCAGAACTGATCTGGGGGCCTCATAGGCTGGTACTTCCCGCGGGGGAGCGGTACAGCCCCCGAGGAAGACATCTGAAGGGAAGGCTTTGGTGTGTGAGCACGACGAGAGAATAGCTCTTAGGGCAAACCTGACTATCCTTGCAGCATTAGGTCATTTCCTACGCCAACAAATTCAATAAAAGTGCTCCAGGTCACAAAGTAAAGGGGTATCCCGTCTCTTTGAGCATCCCCCAAATCTTCCGTCCTCTCTCCCACCATTTCACACGCAGCTAAGCTTCCTCTGGCTAAAAGCGACTGGGTGGGGCTCCCTCCAGAGTTTATTAATGTCATTTCTGAATATAGCCTGAGGGGACATGAGAGTGTGACATGAGATGTACTTTCCACTTCTTTCCCTCTCTGCTAGCAGTGGGAAATGGCCTGCATAACTTAATAAGTATTTTCTGTCTCTAATTTCCATCCTGTTACGCTTCGCAGGAACTGAATGAGCTGATTACAGAGAGCTCCTTGCCAGTCTCTGAACTAGAAAAGTTCAGCTCTTTCACTTAGGTCCCCCATTTCCGCCATATTTTTTTTTCCTTTTTTAAAAAATAACTGTATCGTTCGTTTTACTGTCTTTTGCAATCCTGTAAGTTCCTGTTTCCTACAGAAATCTCTTGAAAGTCCTGAAATCCTAAACAATCCTGGAATCCTAAACCAAACTGAAAGTCTACGTTTAAACTTAAACATGCATCTCTGTTACTCATCCCTTTAGTCCCCGATAGCCTCCAGCTAAACAGACACACTCAGTGCTATGAGAAGACAAAATTACCGTAACACAGAATAGTACAGGAGATACTGTGGGGATATTCCCTCCGCCCTAATGTTCCCTCAGCCTCCAACCAATTTCTTCTAATGATGGTTGCTAAGGCTATTACTCATGGTCCTGCTCCATGATCCTTGTTAGATATTCTCGGTGAAGAGTTGTGGTCTGTTTGCTAACTGACCAAAATGGTCCAAAGCACTTCTCCTGGACAACCAGCGGCTGATGCTCCAATCTTTTCTCTTAATCATGTTCCACATTAAGAAATCACTTTAAAAACAAACTCGGATGTGGAAGCAGGATGGAGACATGCATTTTGCATTCGTAATGTTTTGGAGATCAGATTTCATACTCAGTAAACCAGGTACCCTTTTCTTTCTTAATGTCCTGCTTGAATGAGATCCAGGACACATCCTCCTCATTGTCTCTCAACCTTTGCTTTTCCTGTTATCAATGGGAGACGGGTCTTTTAACGTGTCCATTTTCTGGATTAGGGAACCAGATAACATTTTATAAACTGAATCTCATTAGAGAATAGAGAAAAGGAGGGAATTAAAACCCATATATATGAAGAGTTATATTAAGAGTATGCTCATTGTCTAAAATGATTAAGCATATTCACTATTCAGCAGGAAATTTAGTTATTCTGTCAACAAACCAACCAAGGGACGGCCTTCCAGCATTAGACTCCTGTAGATATCAGGGTGCTGTTTTCTTTAAGCTGTAGTAGGATTTGCCTTATTTCAGAAACAACTTTTTAAAAAAGGAGGTATTTGTCCACCCTGGAGTTCAAACCGCTGGGATATACCGCACTTGGCAAGCTTTCGCTGGAAAATGCCAGTCTGACAATATCAAATTACTTTATTAATACACGTAAGTTTGAGCAGAAAGTAACTGTAGTTTTCCAGAAAGCCATAAGAGAACACTTGCTGCAGTTTCCATTGCCAGCGATGCTGCTTAGCCTGAACTGCCTTTCTGTAAATTTTGTTGCATCTTTGTACAACAGAGGTTGGCACCAATATGACAGAACTAGTTAACCTCCCGGCTGAGACAACTCGTTATTGAAAGCACTTCTTACCCTGGTTTGAGTATGATTTGGAGCAGCAGGCTGCCTGGTCGTACATTAATACCTGCTTTTGGTTGCCAGTTGTTCTTCGAACTTTCCTATGCCTGTATCAGTTTTATCACCTGTAAAAACTGGAATAATTCCTAAAAACTCTCTAGAATGATGTGGATTTTATTCATTGTTTGTGAAATGAATGATATTACAACTATTCTTGTTTTATCTCCAGTTTGGCTGTTATTTTTTTCCACCCGTCACTTGAAGTCACTGATCAATGTACGTAAGCCCTTCTGAGAAGGAAAGTAAGAAACGTGCTTATATTCTGGTGTTAGGATCATCATGGCCAAAGAACCTGTTGTATTTTCTGATGTACTTGGCTGTGGCAGATTAGAGATGTCTTTTCATAAAACAGCTTTTGCCAGTGGTCTGATTTTGTTGTTTTGTTTTAAATCAGACTAGCACCCTTCTCCATGCACTCATATGTTTAAATAACCTTTGTATTCCCTACTTGAGTGTCTTTTAAAGTAATTGCATTTGGAAAAATATATATATCCTTTTTCTAAAGTTAAGAAAACATCCATACTAGCTCATCAGAGTATTGATATTCACTTTATGAAAACCTCTTTAAACACTTTTGTATTCAGTCATAGTTTGTCCTCAAGCCAATTCAATTCACCTGGGACATAAGTCTTTCTGCTTTTATTTTTGGTATTTAACATTGTCTACATTGATCTCCTCAAAATACAATGAAAACAAACAAACAAAAGACCCCCAATCCCATACCAAGAAAACACATCAAAAATAATTTAGAGAATAGTCCTCTTGGTTGAACAGATTGAACATAAGTATTTTGCTGAATTTCATGTCGTGTTATAAAATAAATTTGAGTCCCAGCAATATATATTCTAGCTTATTTGCCCAGTAGATTAAACGACCATAAATATTGAGTGATTCAACTGAGCAGCCAGCGCCGGCTGGAATGAATACCGTGTTAACAAATACTGGAACTCTAGAAGACACCAGAAAATTATGCCTAAGTAAGCTTGCTAAATTAAACTTACTAAATGCAATTTTTCTAAATACTTAAATGACTTATTTTACTAAGGGCTCACCTGAGAGTTTGCCAATGCAATTAAAACCCCTCATGGGTCACAGACTAATTTGCTGAAGCGATGGAGAGGAATACTGGGAGCGGCAAGGACCCCCTTCCAGGGCGTCAGGACCAGGCAGCCGCCCCCAGGTAGGCTGGAATACGACAGGAAAATCACTTCCTATCTTGCTCCAGCTGGAGTGTCTCTCTCATCAATAACCTCTTCTGAAGTAAGTATTCTAAACTGTGAGGTAAAAAACCCAAGGACAATTATGTTGTCTCCAGCAACCCTCACAAAAAATGTTCACATTTTTATGGACTTGGAGAGCATACTCTCCCTTATTTCTGCTTTCAGGTATCGTTCCTTCAAAGAATGCTTTATGGGAAGATACCATTAAACTGCGTAATGCTACTAAACATATAACAGTGCTGCTAATGTTCTTTAGAAGTAATCTATCATATCTTATTTCATTTCATTGGTCTTGTGCAATGAGTCCCAGGCTCAACATTTAACTAAATTGCCCAAAGACACTCTTCCAACCATATGTAATGTACAGCAAGTAACTCTTCTGTAAATTGCCTGAGAACATACTGCAGAACTATTCTCAAGAGAAAAACTAGGGCTGAAATATTTTCTCATGCACCTTACACCCGGGTTGACATTCCTCTCTCTCATTCCAGATTTGTCCCCAGCACGACCAAATGGACGCTACCCTTTTGCACCCATGTTTGTTTGTGTTTTTCCTCCTGTTGGTATTTATGAGAGCTGTTTCTGATACCCTCGCGGCATCATCTTAATTTTGGCAGAGGTTTCTGCGTGTTCGGGTTCCAAGGGGGATGGAGGGAGCACAAGCAGTCTCCATATTGAAGGCATCAATTTTCATTTCTGAAGTCAGACAGGCTTTCATTTATTGCCTATTGACTCCATAGAGAGACAATAATAATGCTGCTGCTTTCAGTGAGAAAGACCATTACTGAGGACAATGCACTCCATCAAGAAAGATGCCAAATCTCCTCTTCCCCAGACCACTCTTCACTCCCTGAGTTACAAGCCGGGCACTCTCCAGAAGCACCATTTGCTACCTAGCCAGCTCAGTCAGAGTCCTGGGGTGTAAAGAGGGTATTAATCTTTTTGGACAACCATTCAACAAGAAGCAAAAAAATGAGAGTCTAGGCGCAAGCCTTCTCCAGAGCCCCACCACATCAGCAGGTTAAGGAGCTGGCAGAGCCAGCCACTCTCCTCCCACCAGCCCAAGGAGTCATCATATGTTTGGCCACCACCCATCCAGCCAACAGCCCTTGGAAAGAGGCACCAAATCCATTCAGACTCTTCTTGCTAGCGCTGATGGACATCCAGCCTTTTCAGGCCGCAGCCAAGCTTCAAACAGACCGTGCTGGAACCGCTGGGCTGGATGAATCAGCTTTTCATTAACAGAGTCTACCCCAGCCCTCATCAGCCTCAGCTGATTCCTACCCAGTGAGGCAACACACACCTGACAAGATTTACCAGTCACAAATTAACTACGTCTCACACCTGCCCCAGAGGATTTATCCAGAAAGGCATGTCTGGCATCCAGCTAAGAGTTGTCCCCAAACAGGCTCAGTTTCCCCCAAACCTTCTCTGAAGTACTTGAACCCTGGAGCACGGTTAGGGCAGAGCACTCTTACTCTCCATGGACTGTCCAGGTCTTTTCCCTGCCCTTCCTTTTCCCTTGGAAAATGGGGATAAGAAGCAGCACAGGAAGTGAAAGAGAATATGTATTTTCTATTTGCTCAATTTTAAATAAAGTTGTTAAAATAATAGTGACTTTTGGGAGGCTTCCCTGGAGTTTCAGGGAAATGGTATCTATTCTTATTCTTTCACATGCTAATTAAAGTTGACACTGATGATACATGGTTTGCCACTCTACGGCAGTTTCATTTTCAATGAAACTTTACCATTAAAAACCTGCTCTTAACGCGACAGTCTTTCAGAAGGTCTTTTAGTCATGGCAATGATGCCGAAGACGGGTTGTAAGTAGATGAAATAACTGCAAACGCTCAAAAACCTACACAAATTGTTTGCCATAGTATCTGACCTTTGGTCTTTTAGTAAAGCTGATGTGCTCGCACTGGGTTGTGAGCAGCCCAGAAAGAGTAGCAGCTCTGATACTTATGAATGTGTTTTCTCTTTCAGTATATATTTATATTCCGATCTAAAAAAAAAATAATAAACTTACTTGCAAAACAGTAGTGTGTTTCACACACAGATTCCCATTTTATATTGGAATAACCTCTCAGAAACTAAGCCAAGCACCCCATTGCAGGCACACTCGCATAAATATGATCTTTTTCTTTTTTTTTTTTTCCCTTGAACTGGCCGTGAGTAAAGTCTACATGGATACAAGTGGCTAAGCTTCATATTTTAACTTTTGAAGTTTCATTCTCGTTTAATTGCCAAATAATCATGTTGGCTCCTTTCTGACACATTTTAAATATATGCTTTCCTTTGCCTAAATCTTGTACTGTAGGACTGCAGTTAATGACATGTGCATACCTTTTCCATAAAGCAGCTTCCCGGTGGTACGAAGGAATGAGGTAATTTACTCTAACACATGCGAAAATGCAGAACTACGTACGCTGACAAATCTTCACTGTCACCCCGCGCAGTTAACTCGAACTGCTGCGCATTCGCTGTGAGTGTTTTCTTGTAGACTTTTGCAAATGATGTTGAAGAAATCTGCATTGAGTAATACGGAGCATCAGCATGTGCCATTGCCGTCCACCCACGCTGGCAGAAAGCCACCGAGTTTTCAGTTGTTTACAAATGCTTTCAATGATGAATCCCTTTGCTGTTTCCCACACGAAGTTAGGCACTCAAACACGTGCAGCATACACTTCGCTGCCCTAAGTCTGAGACAAGAACCACTGGAGAGACCTGAATTTTGGTCGCCCTTCAGCACACACCTCTGCACTTGTGCTTTTGTTCCACAGGTTTTTAAGATCCTAAGGCACGATTGCGATAGCTTAACTTGGTTCCTTAAAGCAGCGCAAATGCCATTCAGCTATTGCACCGCTGAAGCGGTAATGCCCAAATTGTATTACCTTCCTATAAGATTTTAAAAGTTAAATTATAGGGCTCTCCATAGACTCAAGGTCAGACATAAGCTTCCACAACAAAAAGTAAAAACCCAAACCGGAGGATGTACAGGGATTTTAGTATCACCCACTGAAATGTTGAAAAGATCAGAAATTTATCACTTCACCACAAACATTTTTCTAGTCTGGATACAAACCAACACGTTCTTTTTATTTAGGTGGCCTAATTATCGTAGGAATTTAAGAAAGCCAGATGGGTCAAAACAAGCCCAGGTGGTCTCAAGCCTGCCAATTTACCAAGCTTATGTTTTCATTTTATTTGAATAAAAAATGTCCATCATTCTTTGTCAGAGGTGCACTAAGCTGGTTGTTTGTCATCATTTATATAAAAGCCAACCAGGTTACCTGTCAGTTTGCAAATGCTGTGGATAATAGGCATTACTTGAAGCAGCACAGGCCTGATTAACAAGAAAACTGGAAATTTTTTTAACCTTTTCCTTTCCTTTTCTTCTTGCACAGTACTATATTAATTTGGAAACGGATTTTTTTCCACACATTCTCACCCGCAGGCAGTACCTTCAGCTCATCAGACCACACGATTCTTAGAATTTGCTTTTTCTGGGGTATCGGCAATCAGCCGCCTTACTACCCATCCAGGATTACATAGAAAGGGTCTGTCCATGATCCAGCCATACATGTAAAATTGATTATCGGGCTCCCATGTGCCTCCTTTTCCATTTCGACCACGTTTTATAGCAATGTACTCTTAAACATGTAACAAATCTGTTTATGTGTAGAGAGAGCAACCATTTTATTTCAAGACCAGCTGGAGCCCGTGGAAGAGAGACACAAACAGAAACCTCTCTCATCTAGACTTTGCTTATTTTCCTTGCCTTAGCTATTTTTTCTGTACGTAATAGTAATTGGATGGTCTGAATTCTCCTTCCGAGATCTAAATATAATCATTGCTGAAGTCTTATCTTTTTAAAAGATAAAGACACTAAGTCATGCCAAGTTATTATAGCCATATGTGAGAGACTGTTTCGTTTTTCCACACACAGCAGAAAGAACACTTCCTTTTAAGGCATAATTCATGGTTTCTACTTCACATCACCACGGTGATCTTAGGACACTGCCCTACCAGCTGGAAATGAGTCTTGCCAAGCGGGTAAATATTGCAACTCAAAAATACCATTTTGCACTGAATAATTTAGCACCAAAAAAAATAAAATAAAATCAAAATTATCACTGTCCATATTTGCTGCAAAAGCTCTGTGGACTTTATGTGCAGAGAGCTCTCCTAAACCAAATGGGACAGCATTGGTTTCCCCAGTCCCTTCACTCCCTGCTGCCAGGTTTACTTTTTCCCCAAAAAAGTCATTCAAGTGTTTCAATGAGGTGAAGGGTATTAGTAACCCAACCAATAAGAGAAGGCACAGAACAATGAAGGAATTATTTGAATTAAACAAATAGGGGGTAGATTTCCTCTCACACTATTTTTCACAGCAATTTAAGGCCAAATGCACAGGAGAACATATGTACCTTTTAACATAGTGGGATCTACAGTACTCACACGCTTTCTGTGCATGGGAAGAACTTTGCACTTTACATGGAACACCACACCTGAACCAGCCAGTAAGAAAAGCAGACAACGGTGGTATGGATTAAACCTCCAGTCTCCAGGGAAGGCCACCCTCCACAGCCATGTCTGAACCATTTAGGCTGCGTGCTACTGGCGCCGAGTTCAGACTCCATCACCCAAACAGATCCTGCAGATCCCTGTGCTCCATGTTCTCATAGCTGCTTTCTCAGCAATTCCCAAACTACAACAGTTGCATGTTCACCATGACCAAGAGCATAGGTCTGCAGCAACCGATGCCAACCAAAGCCCAGGCTACGCTATACCGGGGACCCACCTCCGCAGCGGCACGCGTCATCATGAGCAAGCCGTTAGTTTTCAGCCAGACCGACTCCTTGAGCCGTTCCACACTATCCTTGTTGGAGCAACAGTGGCAGCAAAGAGCACAGGCAGGAATGCCCAGGGAGAAGATGGGAGGGCAACATACTGCACTTGGGTTAACGGCAAACATTTTAACAAAAAGGTAAAAATAAAATTTAAAAAAAAAAAAAAAAAACAAAACAACCAACTAACCATGATCAATCCTATCTTTAGGGCAAGAGCTTATGACTATTCTTCGTCGCAAAATACAAGTATCTGAAAGTATAGTGCATGCTTTTATCATCACCAGAGCTATGAGAAACCCTAGCTTCAAATCCCTTTCTCTTCCCAGGGAGCTTCAACTTCTTGTCCAAACCACTAGCCTACCATACAATTTCCATTTTTACCATTGAAGCTTCTGTCTTTGTTTAACGTTTAACACACATATTTTCTGCCCCAGAGAGAAAAGAAACAAATGAGAGCGGAGGGGTGACGGGCTGGGAGGGCAGACAATTGCTTTTCAGTGCCTGTCCCAGCGTGCAGCTCTTTTTTTTTCTCTTCCTGTGTTTTCTCTGGGGTCTGGTCTGGCGTGCACGTTCCAACAGGCAAACCTCTGCACCACTGAGGCCCTCAAATGAGTTAGGCAATGGATTGCTTGCCCCCCACCCCCACCATTTAGGTGCTCAGGCACTGACAGATTTTGATGTGACCAGGAACAAGCATTTTCCACATCTAGAGAATTTAATGTAGCATTTCCATGGGAACATATGCAGTCAATCACCTGTATGCCGAGAGCCATTGGCAATGCCGTAAGGCATAGCCATAAACTCAACCAACAAGTAGCCATCCATGTTTTGAGATTCTACATTTAGGATTTAGACGGTAAAAATTACGTTAGATGAACTAATGGTTTATTTAAGAAATTTTGTAGCTCCAAAACTTAGTCTGCTTAAAAATCTTTTTCTTCACAAGTCTCACTCAAGTCATGCAGCTTTCTTCTGTGACTTCTCTGTGACTTTGTCAAGTTCTGAAGCTTACCTTGTACTCATTGTGTGCGGTCATTACAAGGAAAAGCGTCCTTCAAGGAATATCTATAGGTCATCTATAAGGGGTGCTCTTGATTCATTATGTAGCGCCGCCTTCTCTTGAATCAGTACTAAACCGAAGTCGTGAGATGAAACTGGATGCACGGTGATGCTTTAAATGCTTCGTGTAAGCTGTAAAACCATTTGTACAGTCGTTTCTCACTGCATTTCCCACAGTGCTATTTGGGCAAGTGGTGGAAGAATGTGTGCACTGGTCAACTTCCAGCTTAGGTTATTACCCATTTCTCTCAGTGTCTCCCTTGAGTTTTAATTAAACAAGGTATTATTTACTAATTCAGTTGTAAATAGTTTTTACAGTATGGTTTAAACTGTTCCTGTGCGTCTCTTCAGAGAGGTTCTTTTTTCAGTAGTGGGCTAAATGACCCCAGAATATTTTTTTTTTTTTTAAGTGCTTATTTATGATTCTACAGCTCCAAGATGTAAAGTGTAATAGGGTTGCTAATTACGGATATTTTTTTATTGATTGAAGTTACAATATTATCACTTCCTTTTTTTTATTTATATAAACTGTGTTACAGAATATGTTGAGTGACAAGTTTTATGCGCAGACAGAGTCTGACCCTGGGATACACTTTCAGGCACAATTTCACTCTATTCTGTAACAGTCTGCATCTAACTAAACAAGACAGAGCTCTTTTGGCATTTGTTCTTTAAAGCACCTTGGACTGACCTCCATATATTCGCCTTCCTGACAAAGTTTAAACACAAGATTTTCTTCATAAATCCAGCCTTTTTTTTTTTTTTTTTAAGCTTGCAGGCAAACTTTGGCTTCTTATCCTAGTCTAGGTGCTGCAGTATAGAAAGTTTATGTTTCATATATGCAGCTAAAAATCGAGGTTTTTCAAGTCTTCTAATCTTTGGAAACATCAGACGTTCTCCGCAGGTTGCAGAGAAGAGGAGGAAATTAAATTTCCTGACATTTTCTATGAATTTCAATTTTTCATTAAAAAAAGATAGGAAACCGTAAAGGTTAAATATTTTGTGGTAGCTTTTGTTTGCTTTCTACTGCAGTTTTTAAACCGAGTAACTATAAACACGAGCAGGGTGTAGAATGCAACAAGGACATTATTGACAGCCACATCCTCCACATCCTCTCAACGTGTTTATCCTAATGGACAACAAATAGTAAAGTGCCATGCAGTGGTTACAGAAATACTTTAAACACAAATTAAATAAGTGGTCAAACAACCCACTATCTCTGGATCATTATTTCAGTGCACCTCTGAGTTTATCCATTTCAAAAGTGACTAAAAAAGAAAACATACATGGAGTCTGGAGAAATACAGTGGTTGAGCATCCATTAATTAAGCTTCGTAGTTGTTCAAAAGCCTTACTAATTTCATCTATGATTAATATTTGCTGACTTTCATGACCTTTTCTATCATTAAGATATCAAGGAGGAAATCTTTTTGGCTTCAAGGGTAAAACTGTGCTAAGCATTTATAGAAGTGCTAGCAACTTAGTCTTCTGGACAGGAAAATTATGTTCATGCTTGGTGTTTAAAACATACCACCCACCCCCAACCCTTTATTAGTTGTCCAAATGTTCCAAATCCAGATTTTAATTTTATTTTTTTTTAATCCATGTAATAACAGTTTTCCCTGCTTCCCTGTTCTTCACATAGAAGAGATTTGGTGCTAAGGTTTTTTTTTTTTATATCTGTACACACACACGCATATATAATTTCTCTCATTTATAAGGGAAACCTGAGAAAAAGAAGGCTTCTAAGCAGAGTAGGATTAAGATAGTATTTTCCCCCATCTACCACAACCTACAGATCTTTTGGCAAGCTTCCTATCGGTAATAAATCCAGCTCAAACTCTGATGTGTTTCAGATAGAATCTAAGTAAACATTTTTGCTCCTGGAGACTGGTCTTATAACAGGCCTCTTTACACAATAAGATTCTTGCGGCAACGCACATACCAAATACTATTACCCTGTGTTGGTACAGAAATCCCCTCTAGGAAAACATTACCTATTTTATGATATTTGGATGCCTGGCACTACCAGAGAAATTCATTGCAATCTGGTTTTGCTCGAAAGCCCCCTCTGCAAACAACAGCTCTTTAAATCATTGAGACTATCCATGTGACGTGGGCCAATGGGCACAAGCTGATTTAAGGATTTTAAATTTAAAACATGTCGGTAACCCCTAGTGGATGATGTGACTGCGAAAATGGAGCTCATCAGGCTGCCCTGCAAATGCGTAGACAGCGCAAACCAGTCCGAGCCTGAAGGCCTAATATTTCCTCTTCTAGAAAGGGGAAGCAATATCTACCTGCATTTCTTTATGAAGGAGGAACCCGCACCACATGAGCGGGAGTTTCATTTTCAGCTACTGATTTTGTAACAGACAGCAGTGTTTTTTCCATGTCAATAGAAAAAACAAAATAATTTCCAAGCTTAATAGCTACTGTCAAAGCACCGTGTTGTGCACTTTCAACATCACCAAGAGCAGGGCAGCTCCGGGGAGGGGAGCAAGGGACAGGCCAGGAGCTGAGGGCAATGCCGGCACAGGCAGTACCCTCACTTGAAGAAGTGCCGTCCTACAGTACCTGAATGCAGCAGGTTGAGCCAGTTGCTGGTAGTGGGACCCATCAACAGTACCCAACACAGCAAGGTGACAAGCCAGGATGGGAGTCTATCAGAAGACTCCAGCCAGCAGCGGTTGGAAATGGGGTCGGAGACACTGTTATAAAGGAAGTCCCACATCCATCTATCCACCCAAGGGCAGGGATTCATACGGCAGCTGAATGCCCCAGGCTGAGCTTAAATGAGCTCCTGAGCCACTGGAGTGAGCGGGAGCGGGAGGGTGGGACCCAGGTGAGGCTGATTGGGGCCATTAAGATGTATTAGTGCGAACGAACAGGAAAAACGGTGAAGAGGTTTTCAAATATTTGATAAATGAGATGTTACGACTTCTTCCTTTCAGTAGCAGAAGTTAGTTCAATGAGACTGAGGTCTTGGCGTTTCAAAGGTGCTGTAACGACCCTCAAAACAGAATCAGAGCCTCCACTGTTAGAGGACCTTCTTGTGCTGATGAGGGAACTCCCTTAAATGTGTAGGTCATATTGACAAAAGGACATTTAGATTATTGTTTCATTTGTATTATCGTTTCTGCCAATATGGATACTTGGTTAGAAACCTGAGGTCCTGCTATTTCTAACCAGCATGGCTATACTCATGAACTCCTGAAGTGTAAACAAGTTGAGGATCTCTCTATTACTCAGGGGTCAACTAACGTCTACATATCTACAAATATCACTTCTACAGCACTGTGAAACCAACTATGAGATTGAAGTTCCCTCACACACAGACCAAACAAATAAAACTTATGCAGACAACAAAGTTTTGGCTTTTTTTATGTAACATTAAACAGGATTTTTCTGTATCTACCATTCAAAAATATCCTGCAGGGTACTTTACAACTGCAGTTCTCCAGAATAAAGGTACGTGCCAGTTTTTCTGCCCAGGTTCACTTGGATTATTTCAACAGTTTTTTCACACTTCTGGCAGAAAATATATGCTATAAAGAATACGCATCTGCAGCTCTGAATAAAAACCCCAAATACCCGTCTTTCTGGCCATCTCTTAGTAACTTAACACTCCCCTGAAATGAGCGTCAGGAGTCCAGAACCCACCCACCCGCCAAAGCAGTTGTTTATATTACAGAAATCTCCCTGTGCGGGACAAGCTAACCAAGAATGTTTTGGAAAAAAAAAGTAACTAAAGGGACCCCACTGACTTTTATCTGAGAAATGTAAGTTACAGCACCCCTGCACCGGTGATGGCGCCGCGGTACATATTACTCAGTTTTTACAGATCTAGCTTCAGTACAGGGAGGAACCCCGCTACGGAAGGATGGGATTCAGCGAGAGCCAGCGTACCTGCAGGATGGCTCTCTTCTAGGATGTTCAAGTACCTCTGTGCTGCTTTGCAAATACCAGACAGACACGCTTACGACAGAGGCAAAATATAGCTATAATCAGCTGCTTTCCTCCGAGATGCAACATTCCTTTTATTTTGGTATCATTTACAAGGAGAAACCAGTCAACTGCAATTTTTTTGTTTACATAATTCCAGAATTCAGCTTGAGGTCCGAAAAGCCGATTTTATTGCTGACTTTCAAGTACACGTCTCTCACCTCCACCGGCTTTGCAGCGCAACAATGGCAGAACAGATTTACAGCTTTTTGCAGAGATAACACTGGAAGTCCCATCACCGAATTCCATGAGTTGTTCACCGGGGAAAACGCTTACTTGTAAAAGAGAGGAAGACCCCAGGCTGCAATAAGCCATTAATTAAATGGGAAAATTACTCTATAGACCAAAAGCATCAAATAAAAAGGACATTTTAGGCTTCATGGGAGTTGACAACTCTTTATTATACGAATGAAACATTGCAACAAGGTGTTGGATTATTTATTTAAACTAATGCTTGCATAACTTTTCAGTGGTTTGAATTCGTAACATTTGAGAAATATTAAGGGGAAGTAATATCCCTCCTTTCTTCTTTTTTAACATACCTGTGTGGCAAGAATGCTGGAAGTTTGACAAGGGTGGTACTATCTATATACATTTAGGAAAACATGCTTGCTGTGGGTGTACAAAAATAAAATTTATTTGTTAAATTACACATAAATATAAGGTACAAATGTATTTTTAAAATACAGATAAAGATAATCACACTTGCATTGTGTACATATGAAAATACAGTATTTTAATATTCAACATACACAGACACATTTATGATAAATGCAACTAGTTGGCAATGCCAGTTCTTCTCAGTCTGTTTTTTGTTCTTTTTTTTTTTTTTTTCCCTTTCCACTTTTCCATAAACATGGAAAAATAGGCTTTTGAAACAATTAGTTCTGCCGGACATCTTGCAGCAGCTTGTTAATTTCTGCCACCAGCTCACTGGCATCCATGAGTTCGTGTTTACCGTCACTGAGGTGGTTAAGCACGTTGTCAAAATCATCTTCTTCGTAATTCTCTGGGATCTCCTCCATGGCTGGCAGCCACTTAGAGGAAGGCTGCGCGCTCGAGTGAGTCCCCAGAGCGGGCCCGTTGTTGGCAGGATTTTGGAAATGCGTGCTGGCTGCCCAGGCTGCCACCCCCGGCGGATAATTTACAGTTTTGGCTGGCAAATGTCCCTTCCTGCGCTCCAACGAGTTGGAGCGATCCATCTCGTTGCACTCCGTGTAGGCATCTAGCGAGGGAGGCAGGAGGCGCTGGAAGACGCTGCTCATTTCAGAGAGGAGAGAGGAGGTGCAGGCGTCCCCTGACTCCTCCTCGCTCTGGCAGTCTTTACCAAACGTCGAAAAGCTCTTCTTCTTCTCGCTGGCGTCAGCAGGCTGTGGATCTTCCTCGAGGCCCTGCTGCTGCTGCTGCTGCTGCTGCAGCTGCTGCTGGGGCGACTGGAACTCCTCCCCAGGGATGAACATGTTACTTCTGTAATCGGAGGAGGGAGAGGGCAACGGTGGCATCCAGCACTGGTCGGAGTGCCCCAGAACCCTGCACTCCTCCGTGCACAGCCGCATCGCTGCAAGAGAGAAAAGAGGAGAGTGAGCTCCTGTTGCAGATGTCACTTAGATTTGCAATGACAAACACAAGGACTGAACTTCTTCAAAGATGTTCAAATCTGGTGTCTGGGTTCATTTTCTGGAGCACCTCTCCTATGGAGACAGGCAGAGAGAGTTGGGGTTGTTCAGCCTGGAGAAGAGAAGGCTCCGGGGAGACCTTAGAGCCCCTTCCAGTACCTAAAGGGGGCTAGAGGAGAGGTGGGGAGGGAGTCTTTGTCAGGGAGTGGAGCGATAGGACGAGTGGTAGTGGTTTTAAACCGAAAGAGGGGAGATTTAGATTAGGTATCAAGAAGAAATTTATCACTGAGGGCGGTGAGACACTGGAACAGGTTGCCCAGAGAAGCTGTGGGTGCCCCATCCCTGGAGGTGTTCAAGGCCAGGCTGGATGGGGCTTTGAGCAGCCTGGTCTGGTGGGAGGTGTCCCTGCCCATGGCAGGGGGTTGGAACTGGATGATCTTTAAGGTTCCTTCCAACCCAAACTGTTCTATGATTCTATGATTCTGTGTGCAGGAAGATGTCAAACAGAAATGGCCTGGATCGAAATGCACTTCCATTTCTGAATGGTCTCAAAAAGCGAGAACGATAAATGCAGAACATGTAAGACAGTAATACGACCTCTTAGCTAGGCTTGAACATAAACATGTAAATCCCAGGTGGAAAACTAGCACTTGTGACTTAAAGCCATTTGCTCCCTTTGTTCAGTGCTGTTTCATAAAAGAAATGCAAAATAAAATGAAGGTGTTTCTACCTCCAAGCATTTACTTAAGTTTTAGTGAAGTCTTACACATGCAATTAGAGAAGCATATACAAGTAATAAAGTGGGAATAAATGGACAAGGAAAATAAAGAAGAATAAAACTGTGCAGAGGGACCTCCCTCTCCATCAACACACCTCCTTTTGATCTGACAATGAGATGTATGTTGAACACGAGGTGACCCACTGCCATATTACCTCTTTAACTGAATCAGTTACATTTTAAGCCAGTTACCTAGGGCTTAACTCACACCCTGGGTGACTCCAGTGTTAATACTGGAGTTACTCTGGGGTGCACTTGCAGCTCCGTAGCTCAGGTTACTGGAGCGTGCTGGCTCAGGCTTTGGCACAAGGGGGGCTCTAACCCCCAAGGTGGGCATCCAGGCCAGCCAGGAGGGCTGAGGAGCAGAAGACAAGAGCTGTTCTTTCAGCTGCTTGGTTTCAGTGGTGTCTCTCAGGGAGAAGCGATACGATGGGGCCAGTGACTGCATCCCTGGGAGCTGTGCTGGTCCGAACTGGCCCACGGAAGGGCACTGCAAGAGTCCTGCGCAAGCACCTCTCCCACTGAAGTGGCCTGGGAAAGGTCCCTGGAAGCAGAGGCAGGCCAAGCCCTATTTGTCAGGCCTGCAAAGAGGGATGTGCCAGCAGAGACGCCAAGTTTTCCTCTCCAAAGTGAACCAGCTCTGTTGGACGCGAAGCCTCAGCTGATGCTGAGCGCTGCCCGGGTGCCTGGCAGACCTGCTGGAAAAGACCCAGGTGCTGCAGGGGCTGCTAACGTGAATTTGAGTCCCATACTTCAAAAGAAAGTTTTCAGAAGATAACATATTATGCATAACATATATGCATAACTCTTTGCGTTACGCATATTTTGACCATAAGAAACTTTTGCCCTAATCCCCTATCAATTAACGGTGAGATAAGCCCACAGAGAACAGAGTTTCTTTTTCTTTCTCTTTATATATTGAATACGTAAGAAATGTTTGCAGTCGTGCCCTGTAAGTTTTCCTCGCTTTCCCATCACGTTTCCCATCTGGCTCTGGATCCACTCAGTTTATCAAAAAATCTTTTTGCAATGGTGTAAGCAGACCTGAACGGAGTATTTCAGCTCAGGACGTATCAGTGATTGATAAAGTCCTACTCTCATACTGTCAGCGTTATTCATCTCTGTGCTTTACACAACCTATCATTTTGTTTGCTTTCCTAATGCCCTTTCCATTGCTCTGAGTATAAACTTTCTCCGTGTCTGACACGTGAGAGAGTGAATTTCTTCAAGAATCCAAGTCCAGGCTGCAGGCTGGATATTGCACAAGCTATTGCAAAGGGCCTGCTGATCCAGTGAGCTTGAAACAAACCAAGCAACCTAGAAAATATCAGGGGCTGAAGTTTTGATATGAGTGACTGAAATGCCTTCAAGTGCTTTGTTCCCGTGTATGAAAAGCACACATGTGCTGTTTCACGGAAAACGCCTAAGAGGTAGCAAGCAGAAAACATATCTAAGTGATCCATGGTGCCTGGACCAGCTCTCAACTCATCCCAGAGGGTGAGGATTACTCTTCTAATTAAGACGACTCCTGTAAATTAATGGGAGACTTTCAATGATCTAGCATAGGAGTGAGGGTCGGCTTATTCTGAGTTTTGTTACTGATGTTATCAGGATCGGGTTTGGTATAAAATAATAAATGCTGACATTCCTGAACATAAGAACAAAAGATACTCGGAGGAAACTGAATGGTGTCACAGTCTGTCCTTAAACCAGTAATAAGTAAAAAAAGCCCAGATGCACAACAGCATTTTTCCCCCACCCCGGACCTCAAAGCTTATTGGCCAGGATTTAAAAAGTGAGAGAGAAAGAAACAAGCCTTTCAAGGACAGTTATTTAACTTTCTGATCATGTCAATTTTGAAGTTTCGAGGCACTGGCTCCATTCCTGTCCAGTTCCACCTTAAAGGGACAAACTGAAAGGACTTTCTCACAGCACTTTGCCTGTGTCTGGACTGACAATGCAGAAACCTTTCAAAATGGAGAACAGGAAACCTCTGGGAAGTTTTCTTTTCCTTTTGATTTGTTTGGGCTGCAGATCAATTCAGGTCCCATCTGAACAGGTTCAGCGTACTTACCTGATGGATTAAGACCATGCACAGTGGCAAGTGGACATCTGGGTGAGATTAAATGCCCGCCTTGATAGCCCAAGCCAGCTCCCTCTGCACTCAGCAGGCGTTCTCCTTACTTGGGAGGCGATTAGCCGGGTACTTTTGGAAACCCTACCCCTGTTTAGAGACGGAATTGCAAGAGCTGAAAACGAGTCACGGGCATTTCAGCTAGCCAAGAAGGCAACCGGTCCCGCCTGCTGGCAGCCCCCCAGCTGCCCACCGGGAAGGGGTCAGCTCTTCCTTGGCAGCCGCGGGGCTGGATGCCAGTGCAAACACCATTGCACTTGAAGTTCCCCCGGCAACTGAGAGCTCCAGCAGGTCCCTCCCTGCCTCCTTCCTAACCGTAGGGGAGAATGAGCCATGCCTCACGCGAGCGGGCAGAGGAACAAGTAGTAGGAGCTGGGGGAGATGCGGATAAAAATATATCAGAACTCCAGTTTAAGGATTCTGAAAAATTAGTAAGTTTTCAAGGTCCCTGGTTTTGAAACATGGGGTACCTAAGACTAAATCAAGGAGGTAGGTGAATGCCTGGGTAGGTGATAACAAGACCTAGTCTGGAGCAAAACATACAAAGGAAGTCCTAAAGTTAAAATGTGTAAGAAGAATAAATTGAACTTTTGGGGTTTACTCTTGCCCAGCGTAACAGCATACTTCTCAAGGTAAAATGCACCAAGGTCAGCTACAATCCCCTCACCTTTGTTTTCTGTGGCAGCAGAGGGAAGGGGCTGCAGCCCCTCTCCTCCAGCCCTGGGCAACACGTGGGGGGTCACTGTAGGAGGGAATATGCGCTGCACCGCCTCACAGAGCAATCTGCCCCCACCTGTAAAACAACTTTCCTAAACTTTTAAAGTTTACACTCTTGGCTCAGTGAACCATACTGAAATTATCCGGCCCTGTTGGTTATCCGGAGAAAACTGAATATGATCCGAAATAAGTACAAGATCTAGGATACAACCAGTGGCTGTATAATTACTAAAGTAATTACAAAATTTTTGTATCTGTACTTAGCGTGATTTCCCACAGCCTCTTTTATTCAGCTTATAACTGGGCATAAAATTTAAAAGTGTTACTTCATACACATGAATACGTATGTGTGTGTTTATCTTACTTTCACTCACCCTTTTCTGGCTTTTTTTCTTTTCTGCCCTATGTCCCTGAATCGTACCTCTTACGCTCTTTCTTCCACGGTTGCAAGATTTAAAATCTGAGACGTATTTATATCCTTCCCTTGCCGCTCAACTTAATTTTTCAGTGGGGAAAAAAAGACACTTTTCTTTCTTCTCCACCCATATTTCTAGACCACTTTCACAATCCATTTCTGAACGGGAGAAGTTTGTACCGTATGGATCAAACCCACTGTGGAAAACGTATCCCCCAAATTATAGTTCAGTGTATTTTTAACAAACCACAACCGCCTGGCGTTGCAAAAACATCCACCCAGTCATTAAAAGTCTAAGGGCATGGAGCAGATCGTGCTTGTGGAGGGAATTTGGAGCCAGCTCACGATGATGTGAATAATAGAAAAAAGTAGGCATCGCTCTGGGCAGCTTTTTCAGTTGTGTCTGAGGTTTCGTTTTACTAGGTATGTGAAGGCTTCGGCTCAATATTTATCATGAAGCAGAGTAAAAAGGAAGGAAACACAGGACTTGAAAGCTAAAGAATTTCTGCTTTCTCAGTAGTAGCTTTATCAAAGTGACAGCCAGGCAGCACTGTAAATAAACTGTTTCGGCTCCCATTGTGCTCTTACCTGCAGGAATTCTCCCATCTGTAAGGAAAAGGTCACTGAATCCTTCCCCAAGAAGTCTGTCAATTGGAGACTCTCTCCCCAAATCATAATCACTGTCTCCAGCTTCACTATCACCCCGGCCGCTGTCTTTC
Source organism: Dromas ardeola (assembly GCA_013398915.1). Taxonomy (NCBI): domain Eukaryota; kingdom Metazoa; phylum Chordata; class Aves; order Charadriiformes; family Dromadidae; genus Dromas; species Dromas ardeola. Next base: position 120,472 of record VYZM01010449.1, read on the forward strand.
AAGCTGAATTTATCCATATCTTGTAGGGCATATCTGTAAAGAGAATTGTGGTGATCCTGGAATTAAATTATCTCACATACGTTGCATTCCACTTTTTGATTAAAAAGACAGGCCTATGTTTTCTGATACATGTGCACGCAGGTGCAGCAGAACAGTGCAGATCCTTACCTGTAGCTTCTGGAATACTTGTTTCCTCGAAAACTTGGCCTTGGTTGATACTGGCCCTGGTGAAGCATCGAGAGAAGTTGAGAAACCTGCTAAAGAAAAGGTGAAAAGACTGATTCCTTGAAATGAAACCTCAAATTCCAAGTGGTAAAACGACTAATTCACTTCTCGGGTTTGTTTGTTGGGGGGGTTGGGTTTTTTCCTTTAAAGTTTAATTAAATCAAATTCCTGCACATACATAACAACAGACTATTTTGTAGTGTAGTGTCTGCCACAGGAAACATCTGAAGACTTTGTACAATGAGGAAATGCACTGCTGTTCATTAGCCTCTGAACTCATAATAATTAATTCATTAACAAGTAAAACAAGTAATTAAACAGAGGTGGAGTTTTGCTTTGTTTTAGTAGATTGGAATTAACCCTTTACCATTCCGGGATCCAAATTCAAAATAAAAAGCCATTGCTCTGCCTGTAAGGAGTTACCAGGACACAGCTCTCATTTAAGCCATTCCATAGCATTTGCAGTAAAAACTCGGATAGGCAGGCTCGAAGTTTGAGATAGAGCGTGCATATATCGGATACACTACGATCATACGTTGTTACAACAGCTGTACTTAAACTCCGTCAGTGTTTAACCTTTTAGTTCTCCATCCCCATTAACAAAAGAATTTCCTGTACTGTTGCTGCATATAAATACTCGGTCACTCTTTCTTAACAGAGCTATACGGAGGGAAAGGGAAGGCAAGGAAGAAAGAAAGAAAGAAAAAGCAGTAAACCAGAGCAGAACACTCTCTGTGCTACACTCTGCTCTTTCGACCTCACAGGGAAGAACCAAGAAATAACTCTTCTCAATAACAGATTTAATTCCCCACGGTAATGGATTCAGCTGATATTGGAGGAAAACTGCAAAGCTGTGACCTCTAAAGAGAAATCCATAACACATTCCCATTGGGCATAGACCTAATTGCCCGTTGCTCTCACAGGTTGCATGCAGAGTACCTCCATGCGCCCAGGGGAATGCATGGGTGAGTGGATGTGCAAAAACGAGGTGTGGACCTTACCTCAACAGCTGGAGTAGCATGGGTGAGTTCCAGGGAGAAATTTTCGGGCACGTGGTTAGAGGAGATTGTCACCAGGCTGTTGAGTGATTGGTGGCTGTGGTGGCTCTGCCGGCTGCTCATTTGTCCCCTTTCCAGGGTCGGAGACGACGATGGAGAAGCTCTGTGGTGAGATCTGATGGGTAAAGTGCCATTAACTGTTGGCACTAATGTAATGTCCCCTTTGTGGATCTGTCGTGAGGGCCTTTTTGGGTGGTGCTGGTAGGTCGATTCTGCCACGCGGCAGTTGTAGGACCTGGTGTCCTTTTTCTCCCGATTACATCTTGTAGCAAAAATAACCATAATGACCAACAACACGGCACATATCGATCCTAAGGATATTATCGTTATCATGGAGACGTCCAGGGAGGGCTGGCTTACCAAAGTTGCTTCTGTGCTTGAAAATGAATAAACGTACTCAAAAACAGTACATTTCAGAAGTGCTTTAGTACTAAGCTGAGGACTGCCTTTGTCCTGGACTATCACAAAAAACTCCCATTGTTTTGCTGGAACTGATTCTACACTCACGTTGATAGAGATGTCACAGGTTTTGGGATCCATCACAAAGATGCTGTTTTCCTTGTCAGCTGCTATGGAGCAGCTGAGTTCAGAGTTCATACCAGAGTCTCTATCCGTAGCCCTTATCCTGGTGACAAGAAAGCCAATTCCAGCATCCTTAGGGATGGAGATTTCTGCTGTGCTGTTGCGTAGCGCTGGCCCCACGATGACAGGAGCGTTGTCGTTTTCGTCAATGATGGTTAGAACAACTGTGGTATTGCTAACAAGCTGCTGACTCCCTCCATCCCTAGCTTGAACCATAAAGGCAATTTGGTTTACTTCTTCATGATCGAAGGTTCGCAGGGCATAGATGGCCCCGTTGGAGGGATCGATGGTCACGTAGGTGGTTATAGAACTTCCCAAAATATAGCTCTCCAAAATAGTGTAGGTCACCTGCCCGTTGTCGCCTAGATCTGGGTCTGTGGCTGTGACTGATGTGATGTACGCTCCCGGAGAGTTATTTTCCAAGATCACAACTTCGTATCTGTTTGTCTGGAAGCGGGGTGGGTTGTCATTTTCATCACTGATTTGGACAGTAAAGTGTTTCACTGTGGAGAGACTTGGCGTTCCCTTGTCCTCCGCTATTACAGTCAAGCTGTATTCAGATCTCTTTTCCCTATCTAGGGTGGCATTAGTCAAGATTAAATAGTTATTTTCATAAGTCTTTTGAAGTTTAAAGTGGCCATGTCCATGGAGCTTGCAAACTATCTCTCCATTCACACCAGAGTCCTTGTCTTGCACTCTGACCAGGGCAACAAAAGTGTCCAGGGGTGACCCTTCAGAAATGTAAGCCACCTCTTCTTTCTCTGGGGACATCAGGTTTAAGTTAATTTCGGGTCTGTTGTCGTTCACATCCACAATTTTAATTATAATTTTGCAGTGAGCTGGAATAGAATTTGGCCCCAGGTCTTGAGCCTGAGCATCAATTTCATAGGATTTGGTTACTTCATAGTCCACTTGCTTCAGGAGGGTCAGATGTCCCTTTTCTGAGTCTATCTTAAAAGTCTCTATAATTTTGGCAGACACATGACTACTAAAAGAGTACACGACTTTACCATTAGCGCCCTCATCTGGATCAGTAGCATTGAGGTCTATGAGCAAAGTCCCAATCGGGGAATTTTCTAAGAGTTGGATTACGTACGACTGTTGCTCGAAAACAGGGCTGTTGTCATTGGAATCAGAAATGCTGATTTTCAGCAGGGACGATCCAGATCTCTGAGGCACCCCTTTATCAGAAGCAGTCAGCTGGAGTTCGTAACTCGACTTCAACTCCCGGTCCAGCTCTCTAACCACGATCAGCTCTGCATACTTAGCACCGTCAGTCCTGGTTCTCACCTCGATACTAAAAAAATCATTTGCAGAAAGGGAGTAAGTGTGAAGGGAGTTGTCCCCTACATCGGGATCAAAAGCGCTGTCCAAAGGGATCCGGGTTCCTACAGCCGCGCTCTCTGATATTTCGATAGGGATAAGAGCTCTGGAAAACTGGGGAGAGTTGTCATTAATGTCCAGCACTTCAACTTCAACATGGAAAAGCTGCAGATGTTCAGTGGGCAGAGTGATCACATCAAACTCTATGGAGCAGTTTAAGTTTTTCTGGCAGAGTTGTTCCCGGTCAATTTTAGCTCCTATGCTGATTTCTCCGTTATCCTCACGGACTACAAGCAAGGGAGACTTCCCCCTCTGCATGGCTCGAAAACGAACCGAGGAAGGGTTAGGCATTTTTAATAAAACATCAGCCACATCCTCCGACAGTCTTGCAATTACTGATCCAACTCTCTGCTCCTCGTAAATCCTGTATTTCAAATTCTTGCCCAGCACAGCCTTATTGAAAGATACTATCGTCAGTGCAAAAATGAATACAAAGTGCATTTTGCTGCCGAGTCGGTGCATTTGTAAGTTTTTGCAATTCATTTCTCCAAAGCAAGTTAAAAAGCAATTACTTCCACTTCCTCCGGTACCTTAAACCCAGCGCTCATCTGCTCCTTTAAAACTTGAAAACGCCTCTTCTAGTCAGCCAAGTATTAATATCGTACCAGATCAGGAAAAAAGGAAANAGAAAAAAGAAAAAAACTTTTTCTCTGTTTTTATACACACCGTGCCAGGACATCCAGATACGATCTGTACGCGATCCCCGCTCTCTCGTTTGACTCCCCGCTCCTCTTCCAGGCTGAAACGCGTCCGGGCAACCAGCTCCTCTCCCGCCGCCGGCATCCAGGGAGGGCCGGGATGCAGCCGCCGGGATGCGCAGCCTCTCCTCCTTCCTCCCGCCGAGCTCCTCTCGCCTTCCCTCTCCCTCCTCCTCGCCGCCAGAATGAAAACCCCTCGCTCGCCGGCTCCAGCCTAAAACCCTCCGCAACTTGGCTCCAACTCCTCAAGACAAAGCTTTTTTT